>MJUU01053632.1:24517-49648 GCA_002080025.1 Modiolus philippinarum
ATTTACGTACTAATTCAAAGCACTGTGCTTTGTCGGGTCTTTTCCTTGGGTTTTGCGCGGCAATAAATATAACGTTGATGACGTCCGATCGGTAACGTCACATGGGCGTCATTACATAAAGAAAAAAAAACAAGTTTGTAAATTTTCTATATCTGACATTTTTGTATGATGTACTTCTCAATATCCCTTCATATTCTGAAATAAAATAAGTTTTCTAATCAAACGACATTTTTGTCGCTTTGGCACTCAACGCTCAAACGACATATATGTCGCTTTGTCATTCATCCCCTAGACGAAATATTTGTCGTTTGGCACCGAAAGGGTTAAAAAACTGTTCTTAACCTTTATTTCCTGAACAAATTTAATAACATTGTTGTTTTTCATCACTTTTACTATCATTCCGAAACAATTTGCGCTCTTGCGAAATATATGGTTATCGAGTATTGTACTGGTTGACAATTTACAAGAGCAATGTTAGAATTAAATTTAATCTAGTGCTTAGATATGTTTTTCATTAGCTCCTGTGTTTTTGTTTGATCCCATTGAAGTGATTAATTTTTGCAAAGGACCTTCATACATTTAGTTAAATTTGCTTGAATACTTTCAGAGAAGATGACGAAAAGGATATTTTCTACTACCAGGTTCCAATGTTAAACCATGTTCTGTGCTGGAGGCCATGTTTTTGTCGGATCGACAGGAAATGAGCAATTTTGGTAAAGTACCTTCCGTACATTATTCTTGGTTTGAATTTGCTTCAGTGGTTTCAGAGGAAGAGATGAAATATGATTTTCCCATAGGGGTCTAATGTTAAACTATGTTCCGTGCTGACAGCCACGTTTTCGATCGGATTCTTACGTAATGAGCAATCTTTTTTAAGGACCTTTTATACAGCATTCTTGTAAACTTTGGTTGAATTGGCTACAGCGGTCTCAGAGGAGAAGATGGAAATGTGATTTTCAAATAGGGTCCAATTTTAGACTATGATTCGTGCTGGTGGCAATGTTTTTTATCGGATCGGAACGAAATGAGCAATCGTTTCAAAGGACCTTCCACAGATCATTCCTGTAAAGTTTGGTTGAATTTGCTTCAGTGATCTCAGAGGAGAAGATGAAAATGTGAAAAGTTAACGGACGACAGACGCCAAGTGTTGGCAATAGCTCACACTTACCCTCTAGGTCAGGTGAGATTAAAAGAGGGCTCGGGCAATTTTTAACAGTATTTTTACAGTTTTGCCTAAATTTTCCAAGAATTTTTTTTCATGAAAAAACAGACTTCTAGCAAATGAAAGTGACAACAAAAGTCAGAATCGATCAAAGGAAAATCCGTATAACATTCGACTGAATCAGGGGAACACAATCCGACACAGAACATTTTTGGCAAGCCGTCATATTCCCGACTTGGAACGGGCATTTTATAAATAAAATGGTGGGTTAAACCAGGTTTATTGATGTATCAACCTCCCGCAATTTTTTGATATCCAAAATAATTCTGAAGACCCAAAAATTCGAAAATATATTTCCCATTTTTTTGTTAAATTTAGTGAAAGGTTCAAAGACCACTAATTTTTGAAGTTATAAAAGCAAACATACAGTTTTGTTTCAGTTAGAAAAAAAAACACTTACACCAATTGGATTTCAAAACTGTTTTTAACCATTCTAACATACATTCATAAGAACGTGTTCTATTAGAAGAAACGAAGTCAACTAGATTTGCAATTGCAAGCAATAGCTGGTGTCGCCCCTGACAGCCAATTTGATGCTTCCATCTTGTTTGCAGCTTCAAAATATACCTAGAAATCAATTTTCGTTGAATTTGAGCAAAGTTGAATTTTTTACGTATTTTGGCAGCCATCTTGAAAATGTCGGCCATTTTGAAATTTTTTGTCGGTGCATGCACATCTCCTCATGGTGGTCCAACTTTGTGCCAAGTATGAATGAATTCTGTCCAGACATCTTTGAGAAATTAGGCGGACAAAAATCTTTGGAAGAAAGAAAGTATAATAATAATAATAAAGAAAAATAACAAAGAAACAGACAAAGAACAAAATGTCGTCCCGACTACGTCTGGGGCGACATAATAATTGGATTTCAAAAAAAAGTTTTGGTAAATTTTCTAAAATTCTCAAAGAAACCTTATGATTTGGAATTCTGCCTTGCAACCATACTTAAAGAGCGTGTTTCAATTAAATAAAGTTTACATCAGTTTACACTGACACTAACAACAGGACACTCTACCACAATACTATTCACAGCTTTTACACTAACACATAACGCAAACTTAAACCCAACCAAAGATTATTGTGGTAAATACATTGGGTTACCTAAAGTAAATGGAAACCTTTCAATTAAAGGAAATATCATCACTCTTTCGGTTTAATAAATATTTGATTCCAGGAAACAAACAAAATTGTAATCAAGAATTAAAAAATCAATTGATTTTAATTTTTTTACTGAAATGAAATTTAAAAAGTGGTGTAACAAGTTGTAATCCCAAGCAAAAACTGGTTGTGTGAGAGTTTCAAGATCAAACATGAAATGAAAAAAATGGACCAAATAACAAAGTGCATTTGTTTCAAACAAATCCAAATCCATTGGCGAATTTGCAGTGTTGCGTTGATTGAGTTGATCGATTTGATCGAGTCTTAGATATGCAAGAGTGTTGAGTTGATTGAGTTATTTGAACTGTTTGATCGTTATTGGTCGTATTGATCGTTTCGGTCGAGTGTTAGATTTTCAAAAGTGTTGAGTTGATTGATTTGATAAATTTTGTTCAATCGTTATCGATCGTATCCATCGTTACGATCAAGTGTTATATTTTCAAAAATGTTTAGTTGATTGAGTTGTCAATCGTTATCGATCGTTACGATCGAGTGTTAGATTTTCTAAACTGTTGAGTTGATTGAGTTAATAAGAATTGATCAATTGTTATCGCTCGAATCGACCACTACGATTCATTTTTAGCTTTTCACAAGTATTGAGTTTATAAATATAGTTCTCATATCAATTTTCAGAATGGTTTGGATTGACTGAGTTTATTGGTAACGTTCAACGGTTATCGAATGTATCGATTGATATGTTCGATATTAAACCCTTAACACACTTGAAATGATAGAGTTCTGTCAAACATGACTGATCGTGTCGAGTGTTACAATTGAATGTATATATTCAACTCTAGTTGAACAATCTATTGTCGAATTCTGTACTATCACTATCGGACAGGTGCGAATCGACGAGATCATTATTATAGTCAAGCAATACATGCGATTGTTGAAAAAAATCATCATTACTGTAATAAACATTATTGATTTTATCGCAGTAATATTTTTTATCGGGATCGCATCTATTGTTTAAACTGTAATAATGATCTAATTTTTTGCTTTTGAATTTTGAGGTACAAAGAAATATACGTTAGTCAAATCCCTATTTGAGATAGCAGAAGTCACAGCGGAATAATCATTTCTTATTAGACGCATTTTTGATGGCAAGGAGGGTCTTTATACCTTTAATGATTCCGTTTACGTCGTTAAACGTTTGTGTTCAAGTTCGTATCGGAGATCCTAGAACTATACAAAACCATAACTATATACATCGGAACAGCTTTGCCAACTGAGGAATTTGTGCCCTATCCTCAAGGAAATATAGCAATACGATAAGACACAAATTATTTCAACATTTTGGCACCCTCTTACTATATTCCATACGTTAACTTTATGACAAAAACAATAAATATAACAAACTAATAGATACATATGTAATCTACTACCAACTAAATATACAGTAAACGAAGCTGTCGATCGAATCGTTTTGAATGTCTTATGACGTGTGAAACAAAGTAAATACATTTTGTATTTATATTTTAATAAAATCCTTGGGCATTTGATACGACATTCGACAGTATTTGCACTCTCTATACATCAAAAACTTCTTTATTTCTGACGTACTCATTTGATGCTTGCAAAAATCAGTTCTTTAGTATCCCTGAATTTTGACCATGAAAGCTTAAAGAAGACTGTTTGCATTACGTCATATTCTACTATTTCCTGCAAAAACAATTTCCCGAAGATTTAGAGCAAAAATTTGAAATTTAATTGCTGAATGAGATAATGTTTTAAAAAAGAAGCCAATGGATCTCTTTAAATAACATAATTATACATCAAATAAGTGGCATTATCTGAACTTAATTAAATTTTAAAACATAGTTAGTATTTATTGTAAAAAAAAATATTACAGTAAACATTATGATTAAAACTTGCCACAGACCAGTCGTTTATTAATCTAAATGAATTTCAAGTAAATAATACAAGATCATACAGGAAGTTGGTAATTTTATTAAATGTAAATTTAAAAGAGGCCTATTAATAATTACGAAAATGCAAACAAATAAAGATAATTTATTGCTATGTAACCATTACTTATATTTTTTCCCCCTGATTTCTATCAAATTTAAAACACCTTATCAATTAGTAATCGAAATAGTAACTTACACATGTGTATACACTAGCAGATATATTATGATCTTGTTTGGACATTCTGATCTTATCACGATCTTGACAGACTTAACACAATTTTGTTAAGACAGTGTAAGATTGTAAGTTAGTTTTCAAGATAATTGATTTCAAAGATGATCGGGACGAGTTTAGAAATTTTAAGATCAGATAAGATCCACTTCACGCGCATCAAACCGTTTATCGAGAAAAATGCACGTGAAGGACTAGGTAATGGCGGTCAAGTATTACATGGGATGCATGATGGATCAGGCAACGGTTCGTTTAGGACTAAATCAGTGATTTTTAGTCATTTTTAAACTTTT
Organism: Modiolus philippinarum; assembly: GCA_002080025.1. Taxonomy (NCBI): domain Eukaryota; kingdom Metazoa; phylum Mollusca; class Bivalvia; order Mytilida; family Modiolidae; genus Modiolus; species Modiolus philippinarum. The sequence goes on from MJUU01053632.1 coordinate 29,327, forward strand.
ATAGACAATTATTTTTAGACAAAAAAGAAATAAAAAAAAATCTAAATAACCCCAACTGTCAAAATGGTAGTCATTAAAGGCTATTTTGATGTAAAAATTAAAAATATATCTTACAATATTCTGAAAAACAAAAAAGACAGCACCTTACAATATGCATTTTTCGTTGACATAAACCGACATTTGGTAATATTTTGATACAATTGATATGTTTTTCTCATTATTTGTATTATGATATTCCCACAGATATGAACACATAATGTAAGAAGAAGCTTAAGAATAATGTCATAATTCTATTATTTAGTCTCGCTTGGATTGTTTGGACCACAAAGTCTTTTTCTTGCACGTGAAGGATCAAGCAACGTAAATTTCGGTTCGTGAAGTATCGACTTGACCGAGCCAATGACAATTTGATATTTGATCTTCTGATGCAAAATACATAAACCTGAAGTTCTCTCATGATTTAAAAAAAGATTTAATAATATTGGTTGTCCAATATGTTGTGCACATATAATTTCATTTCATGTATTAATCCCGCCGTAAATGATACCAGACGAGAAAGAACATTTCCTTCTACATGTTCTAAATCACACTTGTCATTAGCTTAAACGGATGAATTGTCCGTTAGTTTTGGTTTATATGTGGTTACAACGATGATGGGTCCGTTAATTGGAGTAAGCTACGGGTCAGTTTAGAGTAAATTTCAATTTATGTCTCTAAATTTTGTGATAAATTTGATTTTAAGTTAACAAAAAATTGTTATCTCACAAAATGCGTACGTTTGTCTACCAGTGCAATTATCATTACGATAGCGTACATTGTCACTATTTTTAACATGCGTTTAAAAGTATTGTCAGAAAATTGAAAGGCTAGTGCAATTTCAATAACAAATTGTGCACATATCAATCAAAGAAAAGATATTTGATTGGGAAAAAGTTTATTTCCTGTACTAGACACAAAATCTAATTTAGACTAAACTGTGGGCATTCAAGTATTCTTCATTCATTTCAAAGTGTTTAAATTGGTTATTACCAATTTTTTGCCTGTTGATGAGTTGGTTACAATTCAAAAGACAGTTAATGAGTTTGTAGCCGCCAATGCTTAACTGTTAAAAAGTAATAAACACATGGCCTTTTTGCTTATATTTCCGGTTTTCCAAACAAGGCGAAGCCGATGATCTCATATTGGTCGACGACTGATAAACGGAACGATCTGCAAAAAAGCAATGTACGAAAATTAACGATTTATAATAGACTGTTATAGGCCCACCTACTTCGACTTGTAAAGGGTTACTAGCTAAGGTTTGTGCCTTTATTTGTTTTTTACTTCCGTTTGTTGCAAAGTCATATATACATGTAATATTTTTCCAAAGTTTGTGATCAAACCGTACGTTCTCGTAAACTAGATAACGATAACATAGTCAAGTATGGTAAATACTTGAAATCATGATAATCTTAATTTAAGTTTTACCCTGGACTGTAACTGCATCAAAATACCCGAAATAACATACTATGCTTTTACCACGTATTTGTTTCATGACTAGAGACGACACTCTAAAGCATTGTTCCATTAGGATTTGCCTTTCAGAGGATTGTTGACAGTACAGGGAAAGTACAAAAAGTATTTATGGAACAAGGAATTATTTACAAACAAAACATTAACTGATGAACGCATATACTCAATGATTTGAATACAGTGTATTTCGATGACGATATTGATGTCTGCCTTATTCCAAATCCCAAATTATTAACGTATACTAAAATTTCAATTTGTAACGTATATTTTCAATTTAAGGTTGGCCGATAACTGCTTAATTTAAGCGAAGATTTTTATTTGATACTTCACTGAAGTGACGGCCAGCTGTAAGCCAAAAATATTGTCAGTTTGGTGTACTTAATAAATATTAGAAGAACAGAAAAATGCAGCAGGATTTATAAACTTTGTAGATTTTTCACGACTTTTAATAAGGAAAAGGTGTTTTTAACAAATCATTTGTTAAATATTTTTATTTGATCTGCACTGATGAGACATTAGTTGTCGAAATGAGCATATGCAGAACCAAAATTTACGTTTACCTCGGTATTTTGTTATTTGTAGCCACTGGGCCGATGCCACTGCTGGTGGACCTTAGTCCCCGAGGGTATTCACCAACCCAATAGCCAATACTTCGGTCCTGGCCCGAAAACCGATTTGATTTGAATATTCGCAATATTCAAACCTAATGAGTATCTCCCTTTTGCATAGCTCTGTCCTTAGCTGATTTTGGCTTTCCTGTTTAGATCTTTTGGTAATTTGTTCTCTATCAGCTTTTATACATATTTCGCTTCATTGATTTCCAAATATTTTGATTTGATCTGCACTGATGAGACATAAGTTGTTGAAATGTGTATATGCAGAACCAAAATTTACGTTAACCCCGGTATTTTGTTATTTGTACACATTTCGAAAGAAACATGCTTTAAAATTGGACCATATAAGAAACCTTCAATCGACTTTTAACTAAACTAAACCACAATATTCCTTAGACAGCTCCCTTCAAAATGATACCTAGAAAATCAGCAACTAATCCAAGATGACCACCTTTGTGATCAAAGTTAAGCATTGGCCCCAATGGAAAACATCTTACAGAATCTTCTTACATGTTACAGATCCAGTGACAACCAAACAATCACAATGGTCTTCAGATTGTAATTGACATTTCCACATCGATACAAAATGACTAACAGCGTTTTACAGTTATGATGTAGTTTGGGATTAACAAGTTAGCTTTTTTTCTGCTCGTTAAGAGTCAGTAAAATAAAAAGAAATGGAAACATTTGACTGTTTAAAAAGTTTATTTGGCATGTGACAGTAAGCTTTTTTTAATTGTTTTTAAATTGTGGACTTCTAAAATCAATATAATAGCTATATATTGCAATTGTAAGCAATACCTGATGTTTCCCCTCAATGATTTCATATTGTTCGAAGTGTCAAAATCTACCTATAAATCAAGTTCCATTGAAATCCGATAAAACTAAAATTTGACGTATTTTGGCGACCATCTTGGAAACGTCAGCCATTTTCAATGTTTTTCCCTTGAATCTTGCCGTCCCAAATGTCAAAATCTGCCGACTAATGAAATTTCGTTGAAATCGGATCACCTTGAAATTTATTGTGCATTTTGGATACCATCTTGAAAATGACAGCCATTTTTTCAGTAACTTCGGTATTTTATTATTCACATAAACCCCTTTCTCTAATTTTATTTAATATTTATACAAAAATAAGTGAGAACCGAATCGTTAGTCAAAAGAACGAACAATCCATGGACAAAGGCAACATTGGAAACACTAAGAAACAAGGACACCACTTGGGTACGGGACAAAAAAGAAAAATGAAGACACACATACAGATGAACAACACGGACCTAATAAAAACCATGGGTGAGATCAGGTGTACCGGTAGAGTAAGCATCTCTTGCTCCTTATAAGACACCCGCCGTGTTGAATATGTCAACTCCGGAAGTAACGTCAAATCCGATAGAGGAAAAACAAACTTTAGTTGTAAAGGGAAAGATCTGTTGTCATCTGGGAAACAGATATCCCATAACGATCCACAAGATCGTGATGGCAGCCGTAAAACGTCTGTAGTGAATACTTAAAGTTTTTGGTAACCTACCCTTGCTTAAGTAGTTTATTTGTATGCAATGGGCTCTGTCAAGGAAGTCACTGTAACGACCACAAGCCCTTGAGTAGCGAATGAGTTGTGAGATGTAAACTCCATATGCTGGTGCTTTTGGAATGTTACTACAAAGAAAAGGGAAGCTGACTATTGGAAAAGTGAAGTCACCGCGTCTGTCATACAACCTAGTTTGTAATGTACCTCTATGGTCAATTTCAAGATGAAGGTCAAGGAATGAGGCCGATGTGGAAGTATCTGTAGTATCCTTAATTTCAAGTTCTTTTGGATTAATAAGATGAACACAATCAAAGCGAGGGCTTGTTTACTGATTAAATATCATCTATATAATTGAAGCTGAAATTATAGGACTTGGCCATTTTTTTGTCTCTATTTTGAAGAAAATATAATTAATATCGGCAAAGTATTTCCTGAGACATTGAATGAAATTTTCCAAAAACAAAAAAGTACTAAACGGTTTTAAAAAAATCGCATAAATTCCTTCCATTTATACTAATATGAACATTTATTTCAAAGCAGTTCCTGAGATATTGATTTTTTTTAACGTAAATGGCGGCCATCTTTGAAACAGCAGCCATTTTGAAATTTTTGAGGATGCATGTGCATCACTTAAGGGTAGTCATATTTAGTCCCAAGTCTGAATAAATTTTGTTGTGGCATCTTGGAGAAATATCCGGAAAATAGGTGGAGTTTAGAACAAAGAAAGCGTAATATGTCATCTCGACTACGTCTGGGGCGACATAATAATTCAAGTATGAAAAAGAAAGGAAATAGGGTAAATGTCAAGGAGACAACATCCCATCTCCAGGTTAAGGTGCACAATTTTTCAAGGATTTCTTAGACGTTTGAGTATTATCTGACAATGAGCTATTGTTTACTCTGTAGACCTCGAAAAATCAGAAAGCGGATATTTCATGCAATACTAGGTAATGGAAACCAGATTTCCTGAACGTTAAGATGCAATCTGTCAAAGGCCAATTTCCGACTCGGTGGGCTTCTGAATTCAGACATATTATTCAAGTATAAGGTACACAAACTGACAACATGTACCTATAAGTTGGGTTTGAATCTGTCATCGTTTATTTTTTACCCGTTAATCTCTTAAAAAATCAATGCCAAAGTTACTGTAATACATCGGCAAACGAATACCGCAGCAAGAACGAGGAAAGGGGGAAATTCTGAATACCGCAGCAAGAACGAGGAAAGGGGAAATTCTAATATCATAAATCTAAAATCACGGCAATTCACAGCAACATGAATTGAGACAGTATGACAAAGACAAAACAAATAAACAAAAATGAACAAAAATGCCACAAAACTAAAGCACTAACAGTGTGAACCCTATAAAAACTGAGGTATCAAATGCAGTCTCTGCAGCCATTTCGACAGCTTATTCTTTTTAGCGCACATCAAATCTTAACATTTGGAAGTCCATTAACCGAAAGATGTATAAAATCAGTACAATGATAGAAGTGTAAACTGTACATCAAAAACATTTGTTTGTTTTTAAGATATTTAGATTTCAGTTGGAAGCGGGTTTATAATTACAGATGGAAAACCAACAGATGACATAGGTTAACGACCAGAAACTTCGGATAGTAACCCATATGTGTCGACCCTGCTTCGGCAAACGACACTAGTACTATCAAATTTACTCTCAGTTGACCTAGTTAACGGACTGAGTATCGAAGACCTTTCGATTAACTGATTGAGTTTTTAATAATTCTTGAAAATCTTCATAAATATGAATCAGTGCTTTGCGTTGTTAAGGTAGTGTGTGCTACTTATTCATATATTTTATCGGTTATTAACAAATGTATGTTTATTCTGGTATTTTTCTTACAAAACATTAAAAACTGAAGTTTGTTTACATCTGGAGAGATCAAAATACAGTGGTGAGTAACTAGCCTTTCTTAAATGCGTTTAAATGGTGCAATGTTCACAAAAATGTTATTACATCACTATTCACAATTTTAATTTTACACTGGTAGACACATACATCCATTTCCTATCAATTGCATGCATTTTGAAAAATGCAAAATTTTACTGGCATTTATGTTGATATTACGATAAATTCTGATTAACTGACTGTAACCTACTCTAATTAACGGACCCATTATCGTTGCAATCAGTAAAAACAAAATCAACGGACATTTCACCCCTTTAGCCGAATGACTAGTGTGTAAATTATCATTCTAAATATAATTATAACCTTGATATGTAAAATGACACAAAGTGAAATATTCCTCAATAATTTATATCTATGAAGGGGGTCCATCTGATTTGTTCGTTTATTTGTACGTCCGTCCGTCAAACCGCAGGTTTACCCATTCGTTTAAGCTGATTCATTGGATCTTAATGAAAATTTGTACACTCATACACCATAACAATGACAAAAAATGCAGCAAAAATTGTGTTCAATTCCTTTTGCAGAATGCTGGATGGGGCATCTGTGTCTTAGAAGACACATTCTTGTTTTAAATCATATTTTATTACAGTTTAAGTAAAACATTTTTCTAAAGAAAGCAGACTCACTTCGACTGATATAGAAGGCTAAATTTCCTGGACCTACACAATTCACCCCTTTTCCAGTGGCAATCAAAACTCGTTTCCCTGGTTACCCAATCCACCTTTGTTCTCTCCTCTTTTGCCAATATTTTTACACCCCCGCTTCGAAGGAGGAGGGGGTATACTGTTTTACCTGTGTCCATCATTCCGTCATTCCGTAATTCCGTTATTCCGTCCGTCACAACTTTCGTAAAGCTTTTCTCTGCAATGGAAAATGATACAAACTTCAAATTTTGTCAGAAGCTTTGAGTAGTCATGCCATATTGTGGGAGCATTTTTTTTTTAATTGATTGACTTGTTCTGGTCCTTATATAGCTGAAATATTGCTTACTGGACGTTAAACTCTTACTAATAAACGATCAATTTACAAATAAGTCTCTTGAGTCCTTCACGAACATCCTTCACGAGCTCAATTTTTCGTTGCTTGATCCTTCACGAGCAGAAAATATTAGTTTTTGTGTTTCCAATGTAGATATATTGTGTATAGAAGTATTTGCTTTGCATAAATGAGTTCATTGGTTATCGCATTATCAAAGTTTGTCAATAGCATGAAAATAAAGTCTATTTTGTAAATAGAATAAACGAAATAATACCTTTTGTAACCATATCTTCGCGTAGAAAATATGGATGGGGACTCTGCGTTTGACGTTTTTGAGAAAACTGCATTTTCCAACCATGAATTTAGCATGATTGATAGGTATTGTTGAACCATTTTGACAGACATATTTAAATTTTAGAAATGTTTCCACATAAATAGAATAAAGTGGAATAATCATTGACCTTCAAGGTTTTCCCCGAAAAAAAGTCTTTTACGAGCCGTTGCTTGATCCATCACGCATCCCATGCAATACCTGACTGCCATTACCTAGTCCTTCACGTGCATTTTTCTCGATAAACGGAAAGAAGCCCGTGACTTCTTAATTGCGTTAATGAACGATCAATACGAGTTAATGTTGTTAAGATCAAACAAGATTTCAATTTGGTCATGTTTGATCGAATCCAACTTGACACATCTTGGTCGCCCTTGAACGCAATTACAAATGTATCTTGTTTTATCTTAATAAACTGAATATGTCTTGATTTTCCTTGAAAGCAATTATCTTGAAATATGACTGAATATCTAACATTGTATTAACACAATTTTGTTAAGCCTCTCAAGATCGTGAAAAGATCAAAATGGCCAAACAAGGTCATAACATATCTGCTAGTGCGTAAATTTCTTCTAAGTTGGAGAAAAGAGGTGCACAGTTTGTGCCCATTGAAATTCCGATAGTTTGTTGAAAACCGATTTCTCCAAATTTGACAATTATATTGTCGATCAGAAACTCTTACATTTTAATCGCTTCTTCTTCTGTATATTATTTCTGTGATTTTGAGTCGTATTTCACAAAGTATTCTTGTTCTCTACCAATAGCAATCTACTTATATCTTCGATTGCTATTGGAAAAACGTTTAAGAATTAAATCTTTCAGACTAGGTTTCAGTTGTTCACTAGGAATGGTAGATAACATTATTCTTTGGAATTTTTACTTTAAATCGTTATTGTTTCAAGCTACTCAAAAGAGATATTAATTGTCGAAAAATTATATTCCTTTAAAATGTACCTCTTACAAATATTAATTTTGTTTAATAACTGTTAGTGGTAAAGTACTGGGCTGTTTCTTTTCTTTATTATCTGTAAATCATATAATATTTAAATTTAATCTATCGTCTTCTTACTTTAAAGCTAACATGGCTAAATATTGGATAAGCTTTTGCTATAAATTTGATTCCATTTTTTTCACAAAAGTCTTTGATAGGTCATTTAAAAAAAATATCCATTACAGTAATTTATCAGACGTTGGCATTTCGATATCTTTAGTTTTGAAAGTTTGTGCTGTAGGCTTCGAGGGTTCCATCGTTAATAATTTTGCCGTGTGTACAAACTTATCAAGGTTTCCGAATTTGTTTGCAAAATGCACTGCCGATCGAATAATTAATGAAGGGATAAGGAGTAAATGCACATGACACAAAGTTCCTACAAACACATGGCAAACCAAGCAATGGAACAACGCTTTTATTGTTGTTCTTCATCTTGAAGTCGCTATGAGGCCTTCAACAATGAACTTTGCTCATACCTCACAGTAACATGAGACAAATTCCCTACAAACACATGGAAACCAAGCAATGGAACAACGAATGTCTGTTTTAGTGCTAAATACTAAATCTGATATTTTATTTTCAGACTAATGAAGTGCCTTTGTTCTGAATGTTGTGGTTTCTGGTTCTGTGCTTTGTGTCTGTCTGGCGTCATTGTTTTTGTGTCTAACGTCATTGTTTTCTGTGTTCTCGTTTTTGCCCTGTCTTTGGACTTCGATTTTTGTGAATGTCACCCCTTTGTTCCTTCGGTATTCTACTGCCGTTGTTTCTAATATTTCTGTGTAATATTTGATCAAATTCTACTTTAGCTTCCCTTTTCTGTATTGTGGGTTTACGAGGGTGTTTGACTGAGCTCATCAATGTAAATGTCTCTTAGATTGGAAATTTTTTCCACCTTCTTGCTCATAATTACCTCTTTGTAATGAATGAGAGGAAGAAGCCCTTCAGAAGTCTTCTGAAGGGCTTCTTCCTCATTTTCTTGTTCATCGTTTTGGCCACTGTATTTTCTTCTCCACTTCTCTGGACCATTGATTTTTTTTTCTGCAACTATGAAGAAATCAGGCATCATAGGGGCCGTCTTGAAATTACTATGAGGTATGAGTAAAGCTTATTGTTGAAGGCATCATGGTAACTTCAAGATGAAGAACAACAACAAAAGCGTTGTTCCATTGCTTAGTTTTGTCATGCATTCGCTAAGCAGGGGGATAATAATAAATCTTCTGATCTGCAAATTTTTTTGAAATAATAAATGTTCTGGCTCGAAAAAAAAATTGCCCCCACCCCTCTGAGAATTTCTCCAAAGACTGATGTAGGAAAATGTCTAATTCATATAATCGGGTATTTAGATATAAATTCGATAAATGCAAACTCGCAAGAGGAGATTATGGTATGTTTCTCTAATCAATAAGCGATAAATAGCTACAGGTAAAAGAATACTGATATGGAGAACACTATCTTTGACATATAACTATACGAAAAGTGCGCTGAATTCCTTAATAGAAACAGGAACGTGTATGCTGTTTATATATATTAATCCTAAATGTTATTATTTATTTTAAATAGCAACACCGTTACTATTCCACTCACAAAAGCGAAATTTGAAAGAAACTTGCGCACTATATTTAAGGAAGCATCTCTCGGTTGGTTTTATATATCCATCAGCCACTTATTGGCTTTCGAACTAAAAAAAATCATGCAAAATATGAAATATGCCCGAAGACCAAACCATCGCGTGAAAATTTACATCGTGCCTTATAAAGCACTATAAATCGATATTCAAGATGAGATAAATCCGTGTGAAAATGATTTTCTTTAAATTTATATATTAATTGCTTGACAAATCGTGGTCTCATACATGCGTTTGGGTTGGGGATGGGGGTGAACAGGGAGCAATTTTAGGCCATGGCATCAGTTGTTTAGAATTGTATTTCGTAGGTATATAGGCTGTTCATTCTTGTGCACTATTAAAACGATTTGATACGTCTATTAAATGGTTATTTTTTTTACCAAGTCTTATATATCGATTTAAAAAGCCTGTACTTTCAGGGTAGGTTTGGCCCTGCACTGTGCTGCTTTGCTTCCATTAAAAGGGGTGATATATGTGGCACAAAACAGGGTCTATTTCTCACACAACCTCAGTCGCGAACAGGTTCATATTTTTTCATCAAAAAGGTTACTTATGCACACTATAGGATCACTGTACCCAATAAAATGATTGTTGGTCAGGTGGCGCATTGTTGGTGTGCAATCAACAAGATATGCATGAATGAACTTCATCATTACTTCAAAATCAAGTACCTTTTTAAGCATCAATTAGAGTTGATTTTGCGAGAAATTATTGCATTATTGTATCTAGATATGTTTTCCGTTTCAAATTTATAATAAAAATGATAGCATTGCGTGATGTAAAATGGGATATTCTAAACGACTGTCAATTTTTTTATTGATTTGACTACTTCTGAGTCTCTTTTGTGAAAAGGAAGTTTGAAAATAATCCAAATTGGAACCAAAAGAACGATTTTTTCTCTGTACGCAAAGAAATTCTGTAGGTCACTTCTGTCACATCGTTGCATTGAAACAGTACGTATGGTTGTTGTGCAGTGATACTTTACTGTACATATTTTCAATACCAATAAATTTATTTTGACTTTTAAAAGGGGATAAATTCATTCAGATATGTCGCACCTTTACTACGTATAAGTCTACTTAAGATGATTCTTTCAATTTTTCGTTCATTACTGGAAATTAAGCCTTTTTATTTAACTCAGAACATATTTACAGCATATTGAAATTCATATTATATTCAATTATTTATTTGTGACAATACAAACAAGATATGGAATTCACTTGACCCATGGCAGGAATGACTGTTCATCTCTGTATCCCTGTTATTTTCATTTAGGCGAATGTCCATCAATAAGTTACATGTACATGTATACTATATACATGTACTTTAAAAGATTGACTGCTAGTACTTTCCACCTATTTTTAAATTTTCTCCTTCACGAAATACATACATTTGTGGGATTAAGTAGTCCTCTGTTTAAATATATGATAAACTGTATAATACATGACAAAATCGGTATCACAGCCGTATCATCCCTCGACCAATATCTACCCTCGGGCCAGAGGCCCTATAGGGCTGATATTGGTAACTCCGGATGATACGGCATGGGATACGGATTTATCCATGTATTATTCCCTATGTTGGGTCGGAAAATTTTGAAAATGCTCAAAATTTCACAAAGTTTGTTAACATGTTATTGATAAGTTTTGCACAAGCTAGACCAACGTCAGCTGCAGAGGTTCGTTATGTATACACATGTAGTGTGTGATTTATAGTTTTCATAACGAGAAAGAATTGTATATCGATGGATATCAACTAGAGCTATGTAATTTCAAAATATTCGACTTGTTAAACTATTTCTCTTATGATTTTCATAATATTTAGTGCTGAACTGCTGTTTTTGTTTCAAGCAACAACACCGTTGCTAGGTAACGCTAATCACGGCCAACGAGATTTCACAGTGATCCAATAAAAACGTCGAAAAAATAATAGCACATCACGCGTGATGTGTTATTACTTGGCGCTCGACCAATGAAATTCCTGTAAAACCTATTCAACAAGTTCATATCTAACTCCAGCTTGAAAGTCTCGTTATGTACCAAAAATACCTATTCGTGCAAGGAATATATAATAAGCGTGCATCATAAGAGAAATGTAGATATCTCTCGAACGTTGTTTTTAACTTGTAAATAACGCAATCCGATCGTCCTTGTAAGGGGTGGGGGCGGAGGGTGTCTCATCCCGGAATCCCGACTTTATTTCTACTTAATGTCGAAATCCCGTCTACAATAGAACTTAACACCGATGAACTCTCGATTCCCGGTGCATTTAACTCCAGAAATTTTGAGTTTAATTCATAGAATTCCCGAATTTCAAAGCTTAAAAACTTCCAATCCTGGCAAGAATTACGGAGTAACGTATTAGCCAGTGTTTTATTATTTATATGATGGTTAGGAACGAGGGAAAATTCTACAGACATGGAAATCGCTGCTTTATTTCAGCATCAAACTGACGTGTCCTGATCTCTATATACTTTATACTAAGTCGCGATCATCAAATACTAAGTCGTGCTTCCGACATTTGTATTAAGTCGTGACCTCAACATAGTAAGTCGTGATCTCGATATACTTAGTCATTATCTTGACATAATTAATTGGAAAAAAAATGAAAATTTGAGTGTCTCAAATGTTCCGCGGTAGCAACTAATTCGATGGCTGTATCTTTTTCAGCAATAAATCTAAACGGAAATAATTTTTTGACGAAACGGACCATGTTGACATTTTGACGTATTAGAAATTGCGCCAATCAAGAGCTTTGACCATTATTCCGTGAATTTATTTCCCTCAGCATACTTATTTTGTGAATGCGTTAAATCTTCTACAAAACAGCATTAAAGACACTATCAGAGCAAAATCAATTCAAATGCATTTTTATACATTTAGATAAAAGATTCAGCCACTGAACTTGCCACTTGGATGCAATTTTGACAAATTTTTGTAATATCTATAGGTTTTGTTAAAATTCGTTGTATAGTACTTTCAGAACCAAAATGAACTGACCGTAGTGACATTTGGAAGGTCAAATGTTTACAGTGGGTGTCGTTCGGGTATAAGTGAAAGGCAAGGTTGGATTTGGTCTCCTATTTCGATATTTTCGGTAATGAATACTTCTTTCTGACTAATTTTGGATTATGGCTTTTCATATTATTTGATTCTAAAGCTGTTGATGAAAAGTTACTCCTTGAATCACGTATGCAACACGGTAAAATTTACTGTTTAGGTTTATTATGCAACTTGGGGTATTTTTGTGTTTTCAGATTACACAAAACTGTTTACTTCGACAAAACTGTTAATCCCGACTGACAACGGAATCGAGCAGCTCCGATTCTCTCTTTCACTGTCAGTGACGGGGGTTATAATGAGGTATTCATGTTAAATAATTGCATTAACATAACTTAAGAATATTTTCACCGATTTCAAAAATGTAACCTTTTTTCAAGATTGAAAGGATTTTATTTTGACTCTGTCGATCCTCCAATTGAAAAAAAAAATAAAGAAAATAAAATATCCTTTTTTCATTATGAAGCAGAAAACAACCATTCCCGTAATACTTTTAGACCAACTATGCTTATAGCTTCACTAAATTCATGCGTACAGTAAAATAAAATGTTGCACTAAAGTATGACCTACGGTAAAACGCTGCGTATAGCTACAAAAATGCATCCAGTGCTACACCCTAAATCTTACATTCAAGTCCTGTTAATGACAGCTTGAAATCATCATATGATATCTTAGGACATGGTCTTCTAGGGGAAAACACTGTAAATTTCTGCATTTATCTCCATTTGCACTCATCATTCATGCAGCTTAAAGGACATTATTATGATATTGAAGTAATTTTGAGGAAAAAATTCTGATAAGTATGTAATTTTTGCTGTTAAAGTTGAAGTTCATTCATGCATAACAATGTCCCACCTGACCAACAATCATTTTATCGGGTACAGTGATCCTTTAGGGTGTTTTGCTGTATCTTTTTAAAGTTATTTGTAAAGTCATATACAATACCGCAACGGAGTGACAGGGTGTACTTATTGACATTTGCAAGTATTGGACAGGTTGAGGTATGAAAACCTTACCGGCACATATATATTAAGTTTGTAGCCGAGTAACCCCGGAAGATTTAAGAATGTAGACCCTAAGATGGTGTCCAGGTAGGAATGAAAATGTCCAAATTTAGTTTAAAGCATAAAGAAATAAATTATTGAGTGTTGCAACTTTCAGTATGATAAACAATTTATTACTTTTAATGCCTGGTCAAAATTCTAAAATTTATAACTAATTCAAGATATTGTAACAACGAATTAGAATCGTGATAACAAATTAGAATTTTTAAAATGAATTCAAATATAATCCGCAGAAACAAAATTCTAGAATTCGCTATAACGAATGCAAAAATATCTTAATAGGTCATTTAGTTCTGGATTGATTTGGATGTTTATATATATTTATATCTTTATTCTCATAAACCAATGATCATACAGTAGTAACACATCATTTCATTATGCTAATAGCATGCCTTACCTTATATAACAGAAAATCTAGTTGTGACGAAAATTTTTGTAATGAGTATGATAATTTACATGTCATGTTAACATACTTAAATATAATGCTATCGCGCATTTAACTTAAGGATATGGAATTAATGGATATCGAGTATCACGTATTTTGTACTATGTAAGTATCTTGGAAATATTAGTTATGATAATTTTGTTCTTTATTTATACAGTTAGGCGCAAATATTTAAAAGTTGGTTGACTTCCTAAACATTACAGAAAGTTTTTATCCTGTTTTTTTTTTTTTTTTACTTTTACTATTAAGGATGTTCGCTGGTCAAATCATAAAATAACAAGGATTACAAATTAATGTTTTTTTTTGGTTTTTTTTTTGTTAGAAAATTGAAAAAGAAGTAATTTAAACGAACAATTTATAGACATAGGTGTTTCACAAATGGCGGGAAACTGAATTCCTCTGAATTTTTCATAGGTTTTACATAAGCAATGTTAATCCTTAAACGAAAGTGACAAAGTAACCCCAACTGAATAAAATTTTGTCAGAATGTTCCAAAAGGTGTATAAAATGAAATTATGGAAAAAAAATTAGGGGGACACCGGGGAACAAATCATTAAGTTTTTTAATGGATAAAACCAGAGAATTCCGAAAATCTGACAGAAATACGTAAACATGACCAGCGAACATTCGGAACGAATTTGATGTTGGATTTTTAAATTAACATTGTATTGTAGAATTTGGGACAAAAAAATGCACATCAAGATATATATAAACGATATAGTAACTTTGAAAATAGGTTGCATGTTCATTTTTGTATCATGAAGTACGTCGTGAGGGCAGTATTAAGTGCATATCTAGACACCAACTGACATAATCCTGTATCTTTCGAAAACGAAAATCCCTTGCAGTTCTCGTTATTATTGCACATGCATGCACATTCACTTCTACACCTTGTTAGAATCGTTGTGATAGCTTGAAATGTCGGACATTCCGAATTCTGTATGAAAATACTTTCAGACTGCAGATCGTGTCCACTTGCATTACCGTCCACTACAATGATAAAGAAAGAAACATTAAAAAAAATATTTATTTTATTTTGAATAAAAAAGTTTTACAACACTCTGAAAAGCTGTTAATAACAAAGTATTTAAATATAGTGAAATATTTTTGACAGTACACGCTCGTAACAAGGCGCATCTAAAATATTATAAAAACACTAGTTATAGGAACTTTAAAGACAACACAATATGAAAGAAGACCATAACAGTTCTCCTAACGGAATTCCTAGTTTAAAAACAAGATTGTACCTATAGTGCTGGTATAAGAAAATTATGCACGATAAATGGTTTTTCAACCAAAATCTTAAGACCATTTTTGGTTTACGTTATGCCCGCATAGAATTAGTTCCTGAAACAGCTTTTAAAACAAATAATGTTTGTCATTTATTTCACACCATGTTCTGCTCTTCTGATTCATGTTTCTGATGAAATTCTTCCCTTTCTGTTCTATCTGTTACCTATATGTATTTACCTATGTAAATAACATTAATCGATCTTTCGGTATTCGTGTTTGATACAAAAGAGAAATCGTGCTAGGTTTCCCTGCGGAAAAAGATGATACTTCTATCTATTCTTACGTAAGAAACACTATTTAAATGCAAAACATTTACACCAATATGTAAGTTTACATGCGCACTGAGAATTTTTTCCAATAAGAGTCAAAATATTGTTTAAATAAGAAACCAATTAAACCTGGTCATTAAAGAAGTATGAATATTTCCAAGAACACAGTGCATTGTATGCATTTACACGATTCTGGTTTCAATCAAATTGTAATAAACTTTTTATTCCTTTTTAGTAGCAGAAAAAAGCCTTTTTCACATTATTTTAATTGCATTCACGTACTGAAAATACCTACCATGTAAATGTGCACATGTACAATTATGCATTTACACTTGCTCTTGTTGTGCAATTTTATACCTTTTGTTATGTCGACATACTTATATAGATGCATTCACGAGGCATATTTACACAGCACACTTGGACAAATCTGCACACTATGTAAAATACTTCCTATTGTTATATTTTATTTCCTTCAAAATTTTCCTGGGTAGAAATTCATTGTTTACATTGAAACACAAGCGAGATCAAAACAAAGGGACAAAAAGATTTTTCAAGATTTCGGCTTACCAGCAATATGGGTGTTGAATTACAGTAGAGACGCGGTTATGTTTTGATAACTATAAATTGCTGCTGAAAAGGCAGTTGAAATCACTGAATGCGTACGGTCCGTCTGATTACAGGATGAAGTGATTTCCAAGGTTACAAAATAATTGTTTGTGGTTTTGGCAAAGTTTGTTGAGAGTTTTGAAAGTACGGTGTGTGATCAGTTTGACACTTAAATAATGATGATACGCAATGTGACTTATAGCACATTAAATCTTCTCTCGCATCAATGGATTTACACTGAAACATATAGTAGAATAGGACACGAATATATATTCCTTTAAAATCTCTAAAGCTGCTTAGTCAGGAATTTGTTCAGCCTTTGTTACTTTTATTCCTTCAGAAATTTTATGGCCGTGATCATGACATCATTTACAGATATGACGTGTCTGTGTCCCAAATGAAAACGCACATTTTCAGACAGATTACGTCTTCGCGGATTTGACATAACCGGTTTTGACTCAACCCGGGATTGACTCCCTTAAAGTGTGACGGCTGCCGCTTAGCGGAGCAGAAAATGCTTGCCCCTCCGGAGCACCTGATGTCAGTCCCGGTTTTTATGGGATTTCACACTATGAGTGCTTTAGTTTTTGATGTCGTCTTTTTATTTCCGTGATTGTGGGTGTCTCACTTCCTTGTTTTGTCTCGCCGTTTTTTTTTTTACTTTTGTGATCACCACTTCCCTTGCTCCTTCGGTATTCTACTGTCGTTGTTTTTGAGAAAAAAAATTGATCCTAGATAAGTATTAACGTTCAGCAAAATAAGCATTTTTTTTTTACAAGTTTCAATCGTCTTTTTAAAGTTTACTACATGTAATTGTAGAATTTTCTAAATACTAAGCGTTCTACATTGTGTACCACATTTTTGTAAAGTTTCATTAAACATCAACAATTTATAGCTGATTATCAACCTTGACTTTTTTCAATTATTTTCGACAGAAAATATGTCATGGACATCCATCATTCCTTCACTTATCATGAGAAAGTCAACCGATTTCAGAATTATTTTGCATAGTGTGTATCAAAACCAAAAACATGTATTCATTGATGAACTTCCAGATGAAGAACAACAATAAAAGCGTTGTCCATGGCTTGGTTCTACCATGTATTTGTACAGATTTTTTTTCATGTGCATTTACCCCATACCCTTTCATTCTTTATTCTGGTTAAATGCGAATGTGTTTTCAAATATAGCTTTTTGATATCGGTATATGACAAACAGAATGTTTAATAGCGACTTTATGCAGGCAAAGGAGGTGAAAACTGTCTCAATTGGTCTCCATTTTGGCAAACCCTCATAAATGTTACGGAAGTAATCCGCCCTTTTGAATTCAAATATTATGTACTCATTTGGTAGTTTTATTTTACATTACTTTGTAAGATCACCTGTTAATATTGAAAAACAAGCAATTGGCGAAACTTACTTAGCACGTATTTTTTTTCCTTATTTTTGTAAGATATTTCGAAATTTTAGCAAGGGAAATAATCTGATATAATATTTTACATGCATGTTTCTGATTTTTTTAATATATTCTTTGAAGACCCCGGCTTCTGTTTGATTTTGAATGGTCCATACAGTGGCTAGCAATATACGAATTCAGTATAAAAAAACTGTATTACGCGCAGCTTCAACTAGATGTTGCCGATATCAGGCGTGATTTTTATTCTGCTGATTGTCTTAAAGACCTATTTACAAACGTCGCAGGCGACAAAATCGTTCAATTTTTAAAAGCAATCAATTTATTTAGTAAGATTTAAATAGATCAATTTTAAACAAGTTTCTAATTTCTAATATTGTTATTGTTAAACCAAAAATTTACTATTATGTTTTTTAACATTTTACACATTTGTTTTACTTGTATAAAGCTATATGGTTTTATATTAATATTTTATGTATTTATTAGAATTTTTCAATAAACCCAACAGTTCTCGCCACAATATAGCTGAAATATTGCTGAAGTTGGCGTAAAACATCAATCAATCAATCAATTAATCAACTATTTGGACAGGTGCTGACTGTCTTTTTCATTTGATCAAAAACAGCAATGTTTTCGATGAAAGATTATGAGCTTATATGACCGGTAAGCCTAGATCTTTATTTATAATTTTGAATTTTCTAATGAGAATTAGTACAGAAAAGATAACAGGAAATATTTATTAGAATCACATACCAAAATGTACAAGGAAACTGATTGATTAAGGATTAATCAGTGCTATCTCAAACTACTACATGTATCTGACACTTTTTATAACTCCCGTTCTACCCTAGAAATAAAAAAAAATCCCAAAATTCAATTAAAAAAACGAGGTTATATTGGCCTTTTCAAACATTTTCAATACATTCTTATTTCAGTTTTTGCATAGCAATAGAATTTTGCCATTCTTATACTGCTTTGGTATCCTCTTTATATTTTGCCGAACTCCTGATATTTAACATTATCAAATACCTACCTCTTCGAACTAGCCGGTAATCAAGTGGCGAGCCTTCCTTGATCCATTTTCAAAATTACGTTTTCTCCCTTTTTTCAAGAAGATGGTCACGGAGATAGTAGTCTACCTTTATTGGGATTTATTCGTTTGTTTAATATACCATAGGGAAACTTGACAGAGAATGGGGAGGTTTTGGTACCTATAAACCGATTTAACCATATTGCTGGCTTTTTCTAGTGCCAATACCAAGTCATACTGTTCCGAGTTCCTTCCGTTTACGTTAGTTTTCTGTCTTTTATTTGTTTTTTTTGTGCAGTTCCTTAGTACATTGTGGCATGTAACTGTTTTTTTTTTCAGCCTACGATGATGACGGTAGTCTGTGCATCAAATGTCATTATTTCGTACATTGCGGAGCCTAGTTTATTACAAGATATGTTTCATATCATCCTATATCATCATTCAGTCCATATTATCTTTCTGGAATTCGGCTCTATGGCTTTATCAGATGTCTTGGGATGATGGTGTGTTATATGAAATATGATAAATGCAGTTTGATAATTATACTATAACTAATCCGAGGTTCTGATTATCGCAAAATATTCAACGAATGATCGAACAACGCAGTAATTCACGAATGCGCATAGCGCATGAGTGAATTACAACGTTTTCGATCATGAGTTGAATATTTTCGTTAATCAGAATATAGGATTAGTTATTGTTTTTATTATATAGATCTTATTCTGTAATATTTGGTGGTTTATTTTAAGATTCATTGCATGAACTACGTTTTCAATATTAATCCGCTGAACCGTTTACTTAACAACGACGTTGACAACGTCTATTGTGACGTCACTTCCTAGAGTGAAATTATGGAAAATAATTTCACCGTTAATTATCACTTTTATTTCACTGAGAAATTTCAGTCTTTCACCGCAATCTATATAATAATCTATAATAATTTGACCTAACTTCTACATTTAATTTAATTGCTTGTTTATTCGAGATTGTGTCATATTTATCTACTGCTTCTCTAATTCATGACTGTATTTCTAACTGACTTCTCCGGATGAAGTCATGTCAAAATAGGGTCAAACAATAAACATAAAAAAACCGTTGTTCGACAACTTATAAACTACATAGGATAGATGAGGTTACTGTTATTGTGACGAGGGATTTCGATAATGACTACCTGAGACGAAAGACCAGTGATGTAGTGTTACTGATCGTTACTGGTAAACTTTCTACTTACATAAAGGATACAATATCCAGTAAACAGTAGCACCTTGAACTGTACCAATTGTAATGCGGTTTATATCAAACGGACAACTTTCTTCATAAGACATAAAAACACCTGAACCAATTGTATTTCCTTCTCCAATCTGAATTTTCCCGTTAGCCCAATTGGTCCAAAATTCCTTGTATAAACTACAATCCACTTTTCCATATCCTTCAAACACATCTACGTGTATTTGAGACACATTATGGACTCTATCCAAAACTGACTTGTAACCATCCCATCCGCCAAAAGTACAGAGTCAAGATACCATCCCTACAAGCTTTAAGCTGAAACTTTAAATATTTGTTGTTTGCAGGAAAAGCTACATACTGAGTTATATCGATATCATCTTGGAGATGGTCAACAGCTGTTACGT
>MJUU01053632.1:52148-66053 GCA_002080025.1 Modiolus philippinarum
GAAGTCACCATGAGGCCTTCAACAATGAGCTTTGCTCATACCTCATAGTAAGTTCAAGACGACCCATAAAACTGGTCTGGGCGAAATTCATTAAATGTCGAGCAACGCTACAACCATGTTACTTTACCAATGGTTGCGGTATTTTTACCCATGATGTTTGGGTATTCCGATTACGCTTGAAAGGCATTAGTTGTCGAAATAACTAGCAGCAGAACTTACATATAGTGCAACTTCGGAATTTTTATTTATATTTATTTTTTTCTTTCACGTATTTTTTTTACTAAAACACTGGTTTAAACGGTATTAAGGCAAAACATGGAAATAATGAACAAATTGTACAAGTTTTTCACATCCATATGAAATTCGAAGTAAGTGCAATGAAAATGAAATTTCATTAAAACTACTTTACCATTACAAAACGACAATTGCAAACATCCACAAATCACTATTACAGGCGATATTTTGTTCCAAAATTTTAAAAACTTCCATGTCTGTTCAAATTAATATAAACCAATAATGATTAACTTTTAACATAATCAGTAAGTATAGCCAGTGCTGTTGTTTTTGAAAATCTAACCAACAGCTAGCAATCATCTATTTATAAGTCTATTAAAATGTTGAAATATCTATTAAAATGTACCATGTAACATCTGTTTGTGTAGGTATAATGTTTGTAAAAAAAATGCTCATAAATGGGAAATAAAACATAAAATCTTTAATAATGGGCAACAAGTGCGACAATTATTTACATGTAGTTTCATTAATTTGGTATTAGATTCCCATGGAACTAAACTCATTTTATGCTCGTTGTATTTTGAAAGCGTACGGTAAATTTGGTACAACTTTTTAATTTCTTCTCTTTAAACTGGTATAAATATTTATTGATGAGAAATCCTATATAAAATTCTATGATTGAAATACCTTTAAAGTCCTTTAAATAATTAATTTTCATTTAGATGATGAAGCAAAATGGTGTCATTTTGGTATTCATAACAATTGAAAAACTTCAATGAGACAGAACAGTAAAAAAGTATAAACCTGTAATACTTGGTATTCGTTTGTCGATGTATTAATCTTACTTACAATGCCGATGCCACTTCTGGTGGGCTGTTAGTCTCGGAGGGTATTCGATACCCCAGTAGCAGTACCTCTATGCTGGCCCGAAAACCGATTTTATTTGAAAATTTACAATATCTAAATTTAAGAGGATTTTGTTAATACCTAAGTAGTATCTCCCGTTTGCATAGCTTTGTCCTTAGCTGACTTTGGCTTTCCTTTATAGATCGTTTTGGTATTTTGTCATCTTTTACACATTCCGGTTTATGGATTTTCAAATGTTTTGATTTAATCTGCACTGAAGAGACATAACTTGTCGAAATGCGCACATGCAGAAACTAAATTCACAGTAATTTCGGTTTTTTTGTTATTTGTTACCACTGGGGCGATGTCACTGCTGGTGGACTGTTAATCCCAGCGGTTATTCACCAACCCAGTAGCCAGTATCTCGGTGCAGGCCCAAAAACCGATTTTTTTTTGTGAAAATTTACAATAGCTAAATTTAAAACCAGAGAAGTATCTCCCTCTTGCAAAGCTCTGTCCTTAGCTGATTTTGGCTTTCCTTTTTAGATCGTATTGTCTGTCCTTAGCTGATTTTGGCTCTACATTTAGATCATATTGGTTATTTGTTCTCTATCAACTTTTTAACATATTTGATTTTATTGTCTTCCAAACATTTGGATTTATCTGCACTGAAGAGACATAAGTTGTCGAAATGCGCATATGCAGAAAATAAATTCACAGTTACTTCGGTATTAAGTTATAGGTAATTTGTTCATATTGCTCATATTTCGGTTTATAGATTTCCAACTGTTTGATTTTATCTGCACTGAAGAGACATAAAGTGTCGAAATGCGTATTTTCACAGACTTAATTCACAGTTAATTCGGTATTATGTTATTTACAACAAAGCTGTCGAATTTGGAGGTCACGTGTTCCAGATAATAGGGATAGCTTTTGGGTCTAAATCTGCACAAAATTTTGTTTTGATTTATTCCTTCATTGTCTTGCTAGAAGCGAAACGAAACTTAGAGATCCAAAATTCCTTCGTTGTGTCGTCGGCGTTGTGGGCGTCGTCGTTAACATTTACACCAATGTTAAAAGTTTTACTTCGTCACAGTGATTTATCAGATCATTACAATGTTGCTAGTTTGAAATAAGAATAGACATTTTCTCAGTGGATACAGATCCAGAATTTCACTTGTGGTGTTGTGCACTTGCACTTAGATTCGGGCTCTGCAGACTTTCCTGGGTTTACATTACTGTTAGGTGGTAATAAAATGCAGTTGTTTAACCATTAACTTCCTTTTTATATATGAAATTTCACGAATTCGGCCATTTTCATTTGTTCCAACATAGCGTAGGTTTATTGTTTAAAATGAAAGTCATTCTATCAGTAAAAATGCACCACTTTTCCATGCTGCTAATATCCCTACATTTTTCAGCTATACCGATTCCTCGTGTGTATTTTTAATATCAAAGGTCGATCAAAAGAGATTTTAAAAAGTGATTTAAATCGACAGCATTTTTTATTGAATTTGTTAGAAAACAAAAACTTAATAACTGGTTTCCTTAGACTCGACTTGCTCGAGGGTTGTATTGTCCACAGTTGCCAAAACGTAATTCGGGTGCTGTCAACAGAGCAGGTCATGCTTACCCTTCCAGAACACCTGATGTCGCTCTCAGATTCATGGGGTTCACACTGTGGGTGCCTTGGCTTTGAATGTTGTGACTTTTTCTGTGATTTGTAGCTGTCTATCTTAATTGTTTCTGTGTTTGCGTTTTGGCCATGTCCTCGAACTTCGATTTTTATCCCCGCACTTTCGAAGAAAGTTCGGGGATATTGTTATACCCTCCGTCTGTCTGTCTGTCTGTCTGTCTGTCCCTTCGTTCGTCGTCCGTCCGTCCGTCACACCTTTCTGGTGACTCAAACCCCTCCTACATTTTTTGATTTAGGGATTTAATTTTGTTGTAGAATTGTTGCATATAGTCTGTAGATGCGCAATAAGCTTTCGGATTTTTGATATTGCTCTTGGTGCAAACAAGAGGCCCAAGATGTTAATTTTTCACATGTGGCATGTGACACAAACTCCTCCTACATTTATGGATTTATGAATTTAATTTTGTTGTAGAATTGTTGCATATAGTCTTTAGATGCGCAATAAGCTTTGGAATTTTTTATCTTTATCTTGGTGCAAAACAAGAGGCCCAAAGATGTTAATTTTGGCAGAGGCCCAAAGATATGGATTTTGACACATGTAGCATGTGACACAAACTCCTCCTACAATTTTGGATTAGGGATAAAATCTTTTATGCAGAATTGTCGCATATAGTCTGTAGATTTGGAATAAGCTTTCGGAATTATGATTCCGGTTCCAGCTTTGGTAAATTTCCTGAAAATGTCAAAGACTCATATTGTTTGAAATTGGAGCATATAATTATGTATTTTAGCAATTGTTTGATAGAAAATGAAATTTTGGATAATTATAATTCTAAAATGCAATTCCAAGTTTGGTAAATTTCCTGAAAGTCTCAAAGACCACTTATTTTTTGGAATTCTACCTAGCAACTATACTAAAATAATTTGTTTAGTTTAGGACAAACATTTTAACTAAATGGATTTCAAAAATAATTGATTCCAATTTTGGTAAATTTCCTGAAAGTCTCAAAGACCACTTACTTTTTGGAATTCTACCTAGCAACCATACTTGAATAGCTTCTTTAATTTAGGACGAACAATTTCATCAATGGGATTTCAAAAATATTTGATTCTAATTTTGGTAAAATTCCTGCAAGTCTCAAAGAATACACCGATTGCGCATTTGCGGGGTTGCTCATTATTTTAGCCAAACAAGGAGTAATCTGGTACAAAACTGGTTCCAAGACGCTGATAGACGAAGATAGTAATTTCTTCATTTCCATTCAAGTTTCGTTTTTTTGTGGGTTGGAAATGTTCCTCGTGGATTTCTTTGTTAGTTGGAAACGACTTTTTACCCATATGTTGAATAACAGCGTAAGATTCGTTGTTAGAAAATATCTGTCCCTTGCTCCAACGTTGGATGATGTCATTTTTCCACCGGTTGACCCCAGATGACCTCGTCTAAATGACGAGTCAAATCCAGATTGGGAACGATGCGCAACCAATGTATTCTACCTAGCAACCCTACTAAAATAATTTGTTTAGTTTATGACAAGCATTTTGACTAAATGGAACATTAATAATTTAATTCAAATTTGAAACTCGTTAGCCTATTTCTAATAGCAACACTAGACCACGATAGCACTATGACCGAGAAAAAAAATAAAATCGTGGTGTCTTCATGCTTACATTTGAAAGTCGTGGAACAATTTGGATCATGCTAAAAAAGGCGTGGTCTGGTCCTGGTCATATCTTTTAATTGTGCAGTTGCAATATAGGGGGTTGTAGTAATGTCTTCATGATCGTCATGGGATCGTGAAATGCGAATTAAGAAGAATTGTGTAGTGATCATAGTACGATGCCAGTACGATCTCATTAAACACAGACTTTTTATTTAAAGGGGTTGGGATTTTCACCCGAGTCAGGAATTTTCGTTGGCCGGATTATTTAATGTACTTGTTTGAAGATGTACAGTTGATGTACCTTTTTTAAAATGTACATCAGGATTACAGTTGCCAAATTAGCTGTGTAGATATGATATAAAAATCAGATTGAATAAGCTGACAAAATATAGCACATAAATACAGTGTACAGTTAGAACTTATTTAATTTACAAATGAATACAGCTATATTTGATAAATAAAAATATTGAAGTTACTGTTAATTTAGTTTATGCATATGCGCATTTCGACATGTCGCGCATGTCTCTTCAGTGCAGATCAAATCTAAATGTTTGGAAATCCATATACTAAAATGTGTGTAAAATCTGATAGAGAATAAATACCCAATAGGATCTAAATAGTAAAGCCAAAATCAGCTAAGGACAGAACTATGCGAGAGGGAGATACTCCTTAGTTTCTAACAAAATGTTGTAAAATGTTGTTTATACAAGTTTCCAAATAAAATTGGTTTTTTGGGTCAGCACCAAAGTACTGGCATCTGGGTTGGTGAATACCCTCGGGGACTATAGTCCACCAGTAGTGACATCGGCCCAGTGGTAATAAATAACATAATACCGAAGTTACTGTTCATTTAGTTTCTGCATATGCGCTACTTATGTTTCTTCAGTGCAGATAAAACCAAAACATTTGGAAATCCATATACTTAAATCTGTGTAAAATCTGATAGAGAACAAATAACAAACAGATTCTAAATAGTAAAGCCAAATCAGCTAGGGACAGAGCTATGCATGAGAAAGATACTTCTTATTAAGGTCTTTCACCACATGTGAAAGACCTTATTGTAATTCTTCGGATTATTTTTTTTTATTATTCTTTTTCTTCCGCCGCAATCCCTCAAAAAAACTACGCGACATATAATTTCAATACTTGGCGTGATCAACCGACATCAGTGTGGGACCTCAAAGCCGACGCAAGCATACTGATCTATTCATAGTAACGGAGTTATCTGCCCCGGAACCAAAAACCTTGTTATCGGATATGCTCAAAAACCGTAACCGATATAAAAAATCTGTAATGTGGAAAATGTTGCATTCATCCTCAGGATGATTTACCATGAGAAAAAAAAATTTTGGGTCGCGACCCCGGTTACGTGTTTTTGACCCCTAAATATGCAAATTTCTAAAAGTTATCGGATTCCGATGAAATTTGTTTTCCAGGTAGCTCTTATGGTCCTGATTACAAATCTGGGGTCAAAAAATTTTTCGTCCGCCATTTTTAAAATGGCCGCCATTCGAAATTTTGTTATCGCTATACCGCGGAAACGATAAAAAATTTCTGAAAACATTATATTGCAAAAATGTTCCTCTCATTGAGATCTACATTTGATACATTTGAACAAAAACTCTGCGATGAACCATTTTTGAGTTATAGCCCTTGACGCGTTTCGGCAAATTGGTTTTTCGTGAATAACTTTTAAACGCTTACAGATATTATAGTAAACATGTATGTTAAAAGTGATCAGCATGAAAAGACCTTCAATTTGAGTACCAGGTTGAAGGTCATCGGTGACCTTTGACCGTGACCTTTGACCTTATTATCAGACAAACTCGGAAACCGTAATAGATAGCTGATCAAATGTAATGAGAAAAATGTTCATCTTCACGAGACGCAACTTTGTTACATTTGGCCCGAAGAGATTTGACGACTCTCTATATGAGTTATTGCCCTTTGAAAGATTTTGAGTTTCCGTAAATGCTTAATACTCCCAAACGATAAGTCGTAAAGACCTGAAACCTTCACCATTGTTCATAAGTCATATATGGCCATCTAAAAATGTCAAGGTCAAAGGTCAACGGTCAAGGTCACAGATGACCTTAGGCCTTGTTATCGCTTTAACTTGTAAACCGTAATAGATGGCTGAAAACATGTAATGAGAAAAATGTTTATTTTCATGAGACGAAACTTTGTTACATTTGGTCCGAAGAGATTCGACAACTCTTTATATGAGTTATTGCCCTTTGAAAGATTTTGAGTTTCCGTTAATGCTTGATACTACCAAACGATAAGTCTTAAAGACCTGAAACCTTCACCATTGTTAATAAGTAATATATGGCCATCTAAAAATGTCAAGGTCAAAGGTCACCGGTCAAGGTCATCGATGACCTTTTGCCCTGTTATCGCTTTAACTCGTAAATTGTAAGAGATAGATGATCAAATGTATTTGAGAGAATGTTTGTCTCATTGAGGTCTACATTTGACACTGGGGTCCAGAATAATTGGACCATTCATTTTGGACCTATGGCCCAAAAACCATTTTTCGGGGTCCGATTTTAGAGTTTTTTGCCTATATCTCAAAAACTATTAAAGATACAAAGAAACTATAAGAAGATAAATTGTTCAGCTCAATATGGCCGATAAAATGGGGTCAAGGTCAAAGGTCAAGGTCCTTAGCAACAACGTTATTAGCCATTAAAGTCCTTAGCAACCATAGGCAAAAAGTTTCGTAATGTTGTAAAGAGGAAATGAATGACATTGCCAACCGGAAGTGACTTTCCTGTCCTTAGCAACAAGCTAATTTTTCGAAAAAGTCCTTAGCAACCGTTGAGCAAAAGACTAATAAAGATCAGAACTTTTGTTTACAACACATTTTGAACTGAAATAGACAACAAAATCAAACTCAAACATGTGATCATGGTGAAAACTGGTGAAAGACCTTGCAATTGTTCTCTGAACAACTGACCTTTTATTTTTAAACAAAATTTGTAAAATTAAGTTACTGCAAGGTTAAAAATAAATCGGTTATCGGGTAATAAACACATCCTTTGTTACCATGGTATTATACTGCGGCCGTTGAATTACACCTTCTTATTTTTTCAAATAATTTAAGTGGTGGAAATATTGAAATTCGAAACTAAGACAACCCTGCCAAGACTTAAATAAATATATGTGTAATTCTGGTAGTCCAGGCGACCCTAAAGTTTCGATCCCGACCGTTTAGCCTTTTATTGCCTGAGAAAAATACGGTCGCATGACCAGTCCTATTATTAAGCAATCCTTCCTCAAATGTGGTCGTCACCATGACTTGACAGATCGTTGCAATATATCCACTTCACAAATGAAAAGACATATTTGAGTAGATCCATAGTCTATTACCGATCTGCCAAACACCGACTATGACAAAACCAGAATTTTCGTTGGCAGCTATACGAGTGGCACACGACGAGCAGATCACCCTTGCCTTTTGCAGAGGTTTTTGCATTGCCCTCTCTTTTTGTTTTTTGTGCGTTCTTGTTCATTTTTTGTTCATTTCATTAGTCTTTATATGATTAAGGAAGGAAAGGGTGTAAATGTCAAGGAGACAACATCCCTTATCCAAGTTAAAACGACCCAAACAAAGCATCTAGGGGTCACCGTACGGTCTTCAACACAGTGAAGAACCTCACACCATATAGCAGGCCCTAAATGGCCCCGAAATGGTAAAGAAAGTGAATAAATCAATGGAAAGAAACCACATCCAATAACCCAAATATCAAGAAACAAGGACAAGCCAATGACCAACATATTCCTGACTTGGGACAGGCGCAAAAATTGCAGTGGTTTTAACTCGTTTTCTTTGATCCAAACCCTCCCCTATGTGTAGTGAATGGCTAAAAAATAAATACACAAAAAGACTCACAGTAAAAATCAAACTAGAAAAAGGTCCAACTTGTCAAGACGAGTACCCTAACAATGAAGTACATAAAACAATACACACAGGTACTGTCCAGACAAATGATCGCAGTTACTGATAGCTAGCTAAGGACATAATTTCCGTTGACTATGATACCAAGCCTTCCTACATATGAAACTTCAATTGGAATACTTCTAAATAGATTTGGTATAACAACATCATCAATTACGAAAGAAGAACATGATATTGTGCAATGCCAAATATTGTCAATATGAAAAATTGTTTAAATTTAGTTATGTTGTAAAGCATTTAAGAGATGATCAATATTTTTGCCAACAAAAACCAGAAGTAACGATTTAACAACAATGCTGTATTTATATCCTATATGAATAAGTTTGTTCAACGGATTAATATGTTTGGAAGGACAATTTTATTTATGAATGTATGTGCTTTGTAAATGATATTGCCATAGAAGTTTGGATGTGAAATGCCCTGATGTATAAGAGCCCTGCATGTAGAACCAAATTTTCTTAATAAGTCAATGTATCTATAATAAAATTTAGAGAATGTTTTTATCAATTTATGATATCTAAACCCTTGACAGAAGTTTTTCAGTGAGACAAAGATTTCGGTCGTTCAAGTCAGAAACATCACTACATACTCGTGCATATCAAACAAGTTGTGAAATGAAGACCCCGTAAGAAGTGCTAACGGAACATCGCCGTCGAGATGGGGAAAATTGACTATAGGGAAGGAGAAATCATCCCTTTTATCATAAACCTTAGTGTTTAACTTTCCTTGATTTATTGATATATCAAGATCAAGAAAAGGAGTATAATCACTGCTGTTATTGGATTTATTTAAAGTAAGTTCTGCAGGATAAATTTCATCTGTAAATTTAGAAAATTCAGGATTATTTAAAGCCAAAATATCGTCCAAATATCTATATGTATTGTTAAATTTATCAACTAAATGCTGTTTATAAGGGTCTTTTTGAATTTTTTGCCATGAATTGTGACTCGTAGCAATAAAGAAATAAATCTGCTATGAGAGGTGCACAGTTGGTACCAATAGGAATACCTATTTCTTGCCGATAGACTGTATCACCGAAACGAACAAAAATATTATCAAGAAGAAAATTTAATGCTTTTATCATATCCTGACAAGTCCAGTTGGTATATTTGTCAAGTTTGTCGATAGAAACAAATTGGGTTGGTCAAGGAAACACATTTTTTCCTGGCCGATAATTTGAAGTTTAACGCCGTGGTAAAAAAAAATTAAAAATTGCAAATGTGTTTCCTTGACCAACCCAATTTGTTTCTATCCTCCTTTTATAAAACAACAGTTTTATTAAACATTTCAATTTGTCCTTAGTAGGAGAAAACATGATGAAATTCTTTTTTGTCAGGTTGTCTCAATTTATGTTATGAAGAGACATGGGTTGTCGAAATGCGTATCTCCCTCCTCACAAAAACTGCTGAGTCAGGGATATGTTCCCTGGATATGTTTCCTATATGTTCCGTATAGCTGGATTGACCCAATGACAGTGTGACGGGTGTTCTATACAGAGCAGGACATGCTTACCCTTCCGGAGCACCTGATGTCACGCTGTTTTTTGAGAGTTCACAATGTTAGTGCTTTAGTTTTTTGTGTTGTATATGTAGTGGTTGTGTATTTTGTGGGCATGTAGTGTCTATGGTCTTCCGTTTTCTGGTGTTCTTGATTTTTCCTTGTCTTTGGACTTTGATTTATGTAATCTTGTGCTTTGTTTCTTCGGTATTCTACTGCCGTTGTCCTGCATAGCTCTTTCTTTAAATGATTTTGGAATGTTCTTTTTAGATCCTATTTGTAATTTGTTCTTTATCAGCTTTTACATATATTTCGGTTAATGGATTTCCAAAGGTTTTGATTTTATCTGCACTGAAGAGACATAAGCAGTCGAAATGCGCATATGCTGAAACTAATTACGCAATGGCTTCTATATTTTGTTATTTAAACATGAATTGCCGTATTTTTTTTTGGGGGGGGGGTTATAATTTAGAGTTTCACCCTTTTCACCTTTTTGCTTCTGTATCTATTTGATGATGTATTTATAGTACGGTGATAATACTGAAATACTTTAGATTTAGTTTCTGTGACATTTTGACTTTTACAGATCAAATCCATACATTACAATGACTATAAAAACGAAAATAAGTTATTGAAATAGGAGAGACACTTCTGCGCTTAAAACGACATGCATGTTTCAGACCTACTTATTTTTTCAATAATTTAGGTAACGGAGATATTAAAATTTCAAACCCAAGCCAACCTTTAAAAGGCCAGAATAAAAATATTTTTTTTTACGGTAGCCCGACTGATCCCAATTTTTTTTCTTACCACGGCGTTAAACTTCAAATTATCGGCCAAGAAAAAATGTGTTTCCTTGACCAACCCAATTTATTTGTATCCTCCTTTTATAAAACAATAGTTTTATTAAACATTTCAATTTGTCCTTATTTATACAAACTGTGAAGTTATGTGCTCAAAATATTTCCAATGCTAGCAATATTTCATGTGAAAACACTCTTTCCAAGCCAATAATAACGAAGGACAGTCTAAACGGGATTTAATAGGAGAAAACATGATGAAATTCCTTATTTTTTTTAAATTTTTCTGAGAAAAAAATGATAAAAACAAAATATTAGAAAACGTCGACCTACCGATGCTACATTGTGTATTTTATGCAGCAGTCTACCAAAACACGTAGTTTTTTGCTGGACATGAAATGAAAAGAAACGGCCAAGGGTTTGTCAACATTTAACTCTTCTTTGTCTGTTTTACAGCATCAAATATATCTGCAAATGTATACGGATGCTAAATGGGTGAAATCAGTCTTTACCCGATTTCACCCCATACAGCTTATTCGATGATTCCAACTTATTCGCAGCCGCCAAACTATATAGAAATAAGTTTTCGTTGAAATCCGACGAAGTTTAAATTTTGACGTATTTTGCGGTTATCTTGGAGATTGTGACGATTTTGAAAATTGTAAACGCACAGCATATAACTGCAGATTGGCCAACTTTGTGCACGTTTTGAAATCATTTCATTCAGTAATTTCAAAATAATAGCTCGGACAAAATTTGGAAGAAGAAGAACAAGATTTGTAATTGCAAGCAATAGCCGATCTCACCCCCCAGACAACTAAACCTATGGTTCAGTTTCATGCGCAGCCTCAAAACCACATAGAAATAAATTTTAATCGAAATCGGAGAAAGTTGAAATTTTAACGTTTATCGGCGGGCATCTTGGAAATGGCAGCCTTTTGAAACTGTTCCTTCCTCTCATTTTACTGAACCTTTATACGAAAATATGAACAAATTGTGCAAAGCAGTTCCCGAGACATTTAATCCCCAAAATTTGAACGTAAAATGGTAGCCATCTTGAAAATGGCGACTGTTTTGAAAATTTTAAACACAGAACATATAATTTCTGGTGGTGGTCAAACTGTGCACAGTTTGATATCATTTCCTATTGGTAATCTGTTCTCTATCAGATTTTACACATATTTTAGTTTATGGAATTCCAAATAATTGATTTGATCTTCAGTGAAGTTGTCATTGGAAATATACAGAAACTATTTAGCCATTTCCAAATGATGGATCGGATAAAAATCATTGGAAGAAAAAGAAGAAGAAGAATGTAGAAGAAGAAGAAGAAGAAGAAGAAGAAGAAGAAGAAGAAGAAGAAGAAGAAGAAACATAGAATAACACCATGTCACCCGACTAATTCTGGGTTCTGGTGTGACATAAAAAAGAAGAAAAATGATCGGAAGAAACGTAGAATAACAATATGTTACCCCGACATCGTCTGAACATCATCGTTTGATGTATCAGAAGTTGAGGTTCATAAAAACTAGAATTTTTCAATTTTCCTTTAAAGGAATAACTATATACCGAAGTCACTGTGAATTTACTTTCAGCATATGCGCATTTCGACAACTTATGTCTCTTCAGGAAATATTTTTTGAATTTTATTAGAATTTCCTTAGAATTAATCAGTTTCATTAAATGTCTCAATGAATTTTAAAGGATAAGACTAGTAGCGTCCAACATTTTTACTTAAACCTTAAGGTCAGACAAACACATTTGAGACGTCAACGAATGCTTACTATCGGTTTGCTGTTATCTTTTACATTAATTAAAATAATTTCATACAAATTCTTTAACACCAACAAATTAAACAACACCTTAACAATAAAAGGATATGGAATAAATGTACATTAGACTAAGACTGCTTAAATACATGGTAAAACAAAGCAATTGAACAATGCTTTTATTTTTGTTCTTCAACTATAATGAAACATTATTATAGACCAGAACAACAGCAACCTGGATCATATTGGTATTTCGGGTTGGCCTATCGAGTTAGTTGTGTCATTTTTAATAACAGAATTACCAAACAGAATTCTCAGAAACCGACATGTCAGGCCAAAAAGACAAGGTATGCAAATAAAGAAAAAAATGTAAACCGCAATGATCCTGACTTGGTACAGGCTTTTCAAAAGAGATCGCGGTTTAAACCGTTTTTATTGCAAGGCAAACCTCCCCTTCCATCGCAGGAGTGTCCGGTAGCAACTCAACAGCAATAGTATTGAAAGTCTCAGACACAAAAAAGAAATGTTTCTCAAAGCACTAAGTAAAGGTTAAAAAAAAATAATCCAGAATCACAGTTCGGACCAAAACTCCACATTTCTCCACAAGAGTCTGGTATTTATTTCAGAACTTTTTTAATGATAGTACGAGACTGAATTGTTTTAAACCGTGATTAATAAAGGTGGTCACGGAGATAACTATGGCTAATGAGAAAATCGCTATTTCGGCGCTAGCTCTCGCGTAAAGAATCAACTGTAAAAAAGACACTCCCCTACATCAGCTCCCCTACATCTACTGGGTCCCTAAACTTCATAAGAACCCATACAAACAGAGATTTATTGCGGGGTCTTCCAGATGCACCACTAAGCCACTTTCTAAGCTCCTTACTACTTAATTGACCGCAATCAGAGATGGCCTGAAAAGTTACTGTGATAAAGTCTACTCCACGAGCGGCGTCAATCAGATGTGGATTCTAAAAAATTCTAAAGATTCTCTCGAACAGCTATCCTCTAGCAGTCTTACCCATTGCCACAGCATACAAACCTTTGATTTTTCTACTATTTATACTACCCTGCCACACAATAAATTGAAAACAGTAATTTCGGATTTGATACATCAATGTTTCTGCACTAAAAACGGAGAACGCAGATACACTTATTTAGTAGTAGGGAAAGACAAAACATATTTTGTAAAGAACCACACTGAGTCAAACAAGAAGTACACTGAGAATGACGTAATCAAGATGTTGGAATTTTTAATAGATAATATTTTTGTCGAATTTGGAGGCCGTGTTTTTCAACAGACAATCGGGATTCCCATGGGAACTAACTGCGCGCCACTTTTAGCTGATCTCTTCCTTTTTTCGTATGAGGCGAAGTTTTTACAAGGGCTTACACAGAAAAAAAACAAAAACATTTAGCCCAGTCCTTTAATTTCAGCTTCCGCTACATCGATGATGTACTTTCTCTTAATAATCCAAAATTCAAGGAATATTTACACCAG
>MJUU01053637.1:25554-40551 GCA_002080025.1 Modiolus philippinarum
GTATGTACATACGTGCGTTTGTAATGCCCCCGATAGCTCTGGAACTATAAGAGATACAAATTTGAAACTCGGCACCATACTCGAGTATGATCAGAAGTAGCGCACTGTGGATTCGGAATTTAGGTCAAACGCCCTAGGGGCAAATTATGGGCGAAAACGAATTTTCGCGATATCCAATAATTGAAGAAATTTCCAAAGCCATTTGGGCTAGAAAGTTGAAACTCAGATATGGACTCACATATTGTGTAGCAACTTCACAGAGGGTGTCGGAACTTTGGTATGACCCCTCAGGGCATGGCCTCTAGGGGGTCCAAAAAATGAAAAAAATCGATTCCGCTGGAACTCCTCTTACACTTTAAATCGCAGAAACCTTGTAATAAGGGTATAAGTAACACTATAAAAGTTGTTTGTGCCGAAGGTTTCGGAATTTTGAAATTTGCCCTCAGGGCGGAAAAATGAGCGAAAATGTATTTCGAGATATCCAGTAATAAACAAAATCTTCTGAAGTATTCATGTTTGGAAGCTGAAACTTTGTATCCAAGTTTGATTATGTGCATCTCATTTACTGATGATTGCGGACTTTTGGTAAGACCCCTGGGGGCATGTCCTTAAGGGACCAAAAAATGTTAAACCATAAGTACTCATCAGAACGACTGGAACTCTATGTATAATTTCGATTTTGTGGTTTATATTTTCATGAGGAATTATTGGAATTGCTCTTTGAATACGTTCTAAGCTTTTGGAATTTAGACCCCGGTGCCATATTTGGTAAATTTTCTGAAAATGTCAAAGACTAATAATTTTTGAAATTTCTACATGAAGTTTTATAATTAAGCAATATTTTAATGTCATCAGCTAGTATGAACACTAGGATTCCAAAAATATGATTCTAATTTTGGTAAATTTCCTGAAACTCTCAAAGACCAATTATTTTTTGGAATTTTACCATATCTTTTTTGATGCCTTATAGTTTTAATTATCACTTTCAATGGTCAGATTGCAAAAAACCCCTTGATTCTAATTTTGGTAAAGTTCCTGAAACTCTATAAGACCCATTATTTTTTGGAATTCTACCTAGCAACCATATCTTTTTCAATTATTTAGAGTTATAAGGATGAATATCAACCGTCAGGTTGCAAGAATCAATGATTCTAACTTTGGTAAATTTCCTGAAACTCTCAAAGACCAATTACTTTTTGGAATTTTACCTAGCAACCATATCTTTTTTGATGCCTTATAGTTTCAATGATGATTTTCAATAGTCAGATTGCAAAAATCTTTGATTCTAATTATGGTAAATTTCCTGAAACTCTCAAAGACCTACTATTTTTTGGAATTCTACCTAGCAACCATATCTTTTTCAATTCCTTACAGTACTGAAGATCATTTTCAATAATCAGAGTGCAAAAGACTGATTCTAATTTTGATAAATTTTCTGAAACACTCAAAGACCGATTTCTTTTTGGAATTTTACCTAGCAACCATATCTTTTTTTGATGCCTTATAGTATCAGTGATCATTTTCCATTGTCAGATTGCAAAAATTTTTGATTCTAAGTTTGGTAAATTTCCTGAAACTCTCAAAGACTCATCAATATTTGGAATTCTACCTAGCAACCATATCTCTTTCAATTCCTTACAGTAAAAATGATGATTTCAAACAGCCAAGTTGCAAAAATTTTTGATTCTAATTTGGTAAAGTTCCTGAAACTCTCAAAGACCCATTATTTTTTGGAATTCTACCTAACAACCTAGTTTCAAAAACACTTGTCTTTTTTTCCAAGGGGAAGGGGTCCAAAAAGAGGTAGCGGGGGGATCGCAATCTTTGATTGGCTGTTTTTCATTCGTTTTGGATTGACGTTTCGGTTCTCACTTACTTTTTTATATATAAACTATATAATGATTCAAAACACATGCAAAGTATGAATTAAATCTTAATAAGATTTTTGAAACTATCCTCTTATATAATCATTTTCCTAATTATTTCTATGTAAAATCCTTAAATTTTCATTTAGAGTTTTGGCGCTTATATGAACGGTGAACCTCGAATTTTATTTTTATATTTTGAACAATAATTCAATTATGTTTCTACCAAGAAAATTTCACAAAATTCTAAATAAGGAAAATAATACCCTGCAGACACCTTAAGTTTACTGACTAGTAGTGAAACATCAATCTGGTAGATCGCCATCATTTAAAACGCCTAATTGATGTCAACTCAGTGTATCAAACAATTTCAAGAATAAAACAATTTACAAGATTTTCTCCTTAAAGTCCCTTGTAAGACTATGTAGTAATTTACCATATTTTCCCAAAGGGTCAAATGTAAAAATAGGATCCATTAGTGGCTGCTTTCTTGGATTTTTGAATGGTACTAAAATCAAACATTTGTTTAACAGTCAAAAATTATAATGTAACCATGCCTAAACGTATTAACAGCAGTGGTGGCCATCTTAGAAATATAATAGGGATGGCAAAATGTCTGAAATTCAATACTCGAATATTCGGTACAAATGTTCGCGAGTACTCGAGTACTCGGGTAATTGAAATTGATAATGAATAACGCCAATTCTTAATGTGGGACGAGGACTGGCTTTTCAATGAAACCTTTAAGGTTTGTCCTTTTCATCAAAGGTGTTTGTTTGACAATTTGCAAAAGTCCTAACGTTAATCACCTTTTGAGCACTAAATAATCAAACGCTAATTTGAAAACAATTGGCTGACGGTTTGTACTGTAGAAATTTGCTTTGATCTAATTTTAATTACGTTACTGAAGGAACTTTCTTGTTAAATAAATAAATCAGCGTTGCCTGTCCTGACAAATATGATTTTCTTCTGTTTCGACAGTCTTTTAACTCATTATAATGTTTCATAATATTTATCATATGACTGTTAATTCGCTGAGAAAGAAGTTTTGAAATATTATTCAAATTATTTTCTTACAGAATAAAACAAGACAATAAATATCAATATTGATTGATGATGTAATTTGATTGTTTTAAAAACTATATAAGACGAAAAGAGAATAACTTCTTAACATATTTTAGGGAATACAGAGATATTAGTTAAAAATTGATACAAAAAGTTTTGCAGAAGAAAAAAATATCGAGAAGATACTTCAAATTATTAAATGAAGTGAAAGCGAGGAAAAAGTATATATTTTTAAATGAGCCGAGTACAAATTTCGTACTCGAGTACTCCACTTCCAAACGAGTACTCGTTGCCATCCCTTATATATAAACAGTAAATAAAATACAGTTACAAAATGTAGTAAATGACCAAGATGTTAATATGTCTTGTTAATACAACATGGACGTATGAAACAGTTTTCAAGTATGCACCATTTTCCCACAGTTTTCAAAGATAAACTATGGTCTATAATAGCGGAATTCTTGGATTTATAATGGTTATCTGTCTGACAAGCATCATTTCAACATGTCTAGACCATATTAACTTTCTATATTAAACAGATTTTCAAGAATTAGCAATTAATAAAATTTTCCTACCGGGTAAAATTATAAACTTAAGTCTGCTCTGGCGGCCATCCTGGATTAATGATCAGTAATACAATCATTATACTTGCTTAATTACCATCATGTCACTATGCCTACTTAATATCAACTTTATGTATTTAAGGATTTTAAAAATAAAAATTTCTCAACATTTTCCCGTAGGATCCTATATTTAACTATGTTCTCCGGTAGCAGTCATTTTTGATGAGATGCAAACCTGCCGGACATATGTCAAAATTGTAGTTCTTATGTTTATTAAGTACTTCACTTCTATTTTAATTCTATTGCAATGAATTTTTTTGTATTTTCATTTAAGGCTGTTATGAGTGTACAGGGAACAAAACTAAAGAAGGGCCCTGCTTTGTCTAAGGCATGTAAATAGCGAGAGTGACTGTCAGTTTTTAACAATCAAATTAATTGTTATATAAATGTTGCATTAAAACTGATGCAATGGTTCAAAAAAGCACACTAATTCATTTTTATTAGCTAATCTAATTTTTCCGATCATTCTGCGTCCGTCGACCTTCGCCTGTCGTCCGTCGGTCACTACTTAACAAATCTTTTCCTATAAAACACCTGGAGTAATTGTCACCTATCTTGACCCGTATCATCACCAGGATATGTTGTAGTGAAAAATTTTCAATTAATAAAAAATTATCAAAATCCCTGCTGTAATTGAAAAAAAAAAACAGGAGTTAATTGCTTTCTCTTATATGAGCCGAAAAGCCTTACAGATATCAAATATAATACACTTAATAGCGTTGTATATTACCAGTAATATTCCAACATATCCGGCATATGGCGCATGTACATTTCACAACTCTTTGCTATTATCGTGCCTGTAGTACATTTTGTATATATTGCGATTTTTTCAACAGAGGGAAATTACTGTCTCAAAAACTAAGTCATCAAGTTCAGTCACTGTTGCAATTGTCACTACAGAAGTTTTACGGTCGTCACGACGATTTGACAGACCGTTAGAATGTTTCTATTTCACAAATGCGAATAAATATCTTTTGTAGATCCAGAATTGTACCGGGCTAACACCGACTGTGGTGACAAAACCGGACTTTTCACTGGCAGTGTGACGGCTGTCATGAGTGGAGCAGATCATGCTTACCCTACCGGAGCACCTGACAATACCTCAGTTTTTTAGGGGTTCACGCTGCTAGTGCTTTAGTTATATGGCGTTCTTGTTCATTTTTTAAAATTTGTTTTGTTTTTGTCATACTTTCTCAATTCGTCTTGGCTTTGAATTGTCGTGATATTGGATTTATGTTTTAAGAATTCCCCCTTTCCTCGTTCTTGCTTCGGTTTTCGTTCGCCGATGTATTGATACCGTGAGTAAAATATTTATAAAGGTTTAGAAGACAACATTTTTAATAGAGCATTCATTTAATGAGACACTTCTGAATTGTCTCCATGTGAGCTGCAAATGGTCAAAAGGGGGTTGAAATGATACTGTTGAAATGAGACTATTTATAACTCACTTTGTACTTGAGAAAATCTAACGACGGATAAATGTTCATGTACAAATAATGGGATAAGGAGTAAATATACAGAATCATCAAGTATTTCAGGTGACATCAGAAATATTAGTGAGAGGACAGTATGCGTGTAAATCCCTCAAGTCATTGGATTCCAAAGCCAATTGAACGATTCAAACATTTTAGCTGTCAATACAGTAGACCCATTTCGACTCTTAATACAAACTAATGAATACATTTTAGTTATATGTAAATATTTATTATCAACAAATTGTTCATTTTACACTTGTAAAAATAATTCTAATAATGCATCACAAGAAAATACAATTTTCAAAGTGTCCACATTTGATCGAAAGAGCGATGATGTGCTGATTCTTGCAGAAAAATCGTCAAGTCTTCATAGTATTTTGCGATAAGGCTTTGCTAAGTGTTCTTAATGTCCACAAGAAGAAGGTAAGAAGTTGAATTAAGTGGGATAAGTTAATACAAAATTGGCAAGGAGATAGTTCAAAAACAACAAACGATAGAATTTTAGGGTTATTTTGGAACTGGAAGAAAACTTTTGATATTCTGTATAAAAAAAGATTGCTTGACATTTTCAAAATTGAGAACAATAAATAATAAACTAATAAAAAGTGGCAGATGGCAAAATTTTGAACGACAAATCGGAATATGTCATTTACGTAACTCCGAAATAGGTGATGAATTGCATTACATTCTATAATGCACAAACTGTACAGGTGAAAGAAACTTATTACTAAATAAACAAATTTCAAAATGATCAAATAACTCAATACCGAAATTACTGTAAATTAATTTTCTGCACATGTGCACATTCAGTTTAAGAAAATAATGTCCACAAATAAATAAACTTATTTATTGATATATTTAAATTTATAAAAATTATAAATACACGAGTAAGCCCTCCTGATTAAATTGCTTGACCTTTACATGTACATATTGCATATAATGTTTATGTGATATTTGTGTTGTTTTTTCCTTTTGTTGTTGTCTCTTTTCCTATGTATATGTTTATGAGAATAAAAATGATGATGATGATACTATCTATGTATAATTCACTTTCTACAAATATTTTACGAAAGGTTATGGAGTAAATGAGTATGAGACCGTAACACAATTCAACCACCAACTGCAATGTACAAGCATGTACATGTAATTAAATGTAATTGAAAAGTAATTGGAATTTTCCCGTAAGTAATTAATTTAATTACAATAAATAGATCCAGAGTTGATAACGTGACTGACAAACAGCGACTGTGACAAAACCGGACTTTTCACTTGCAGTTGGCCGGATGCCACGCGTGGAGGAGATCATGGATACCCTTTCGGAGCACCTGATGATACCTCAGTTTTTTTCAGAAGTTCACACTGCTTGTGCTTTAGTTTTGTGGTGTTCTTGTTCAATTTTGTCTTTTTGTTTTGTTTTGTCATGCTGTCTCAATTCGTGTTGGATATAAATTGCCGAGATTTTGGAATTCTCCCTTTCATCATGTTTGCCTCCATATTCGTTTGAAGATGTATAACATATAATTATGTCTCCCCTTCTCAAGGGGAAGACATATTGTTTTTGTCTTTTCCCACCGTCTTCCGTCGTACCGTCCGTCCGTCTATAGTTTGTGGACGTCAATTTTCCTTCATGCTTCATCGGATTTTAATCAAAATTCACAGGATTGTTGACCATCATGCCCAATTGTGCATATTGTCTTGGCGGATTCATGGGCTAATTTTTGTTGGATTCATGCCTCTTTTCTACTTACATTTTGATAAATTAAAATTGCGGATGCAAATTCTCGTACATCTTTCATTAGATTTCAACCAAATTTCAAAGGATTGTTGACCATCACGCCTAGTTATGCATATTGTCTCGCCGGAATAATTGTTCAATTTCTGTGGGATTGATGCCCTTTTTCCTCAGAATTTTTCCCAAATTAAGTTTAAGGGCGCTAATTCATAGGAAATTAACCAAGCTTTACAAGAATGTTAACCATTATGCATAGTTGTGCATATTGTATCATTGGATTGGTGGGCCAATTTTTGTGGGAGTTATGTCCCTTTTTGACTTAAAATTTTGCTAAATTAAGTTTGTGGACGCTAATTCTCCCTCATCTTTCAAAGAATTTCAACGCAACATCATTTGATTTTTTACCATCATGCTTCGTTGTGCATATCGTCTTGCTGGAGTGATTGACCATCTGGTGCCAACAAAACACTCACTGGTGTTTAATCACACAAAGAACATTACGTACTGGGGAGACATTCGTTTTTGTATCAAAACATACTTCTAGTTCAAATTGTTGCCAATTACATATTCTTTCAATTAATTCAAACTTGTTATTACTCTCAATTTATTTCAACAAAACATTGCAATTACTCAATATCTGCCTTTATCTGATAGTATAATGCTACATTCTATGAAAATTTATAATTCAAATCTGAAATCAACAAGATAATGATCTTGATTTCACATTTACTTGGTACCGAAGCTTAATAAATCCCTTAAAAAATGCATTTCAGGATCTGCCCGATGCACCACTAAGCCCTATCCAAACTCCTTACCACTTTATTGACTGCAAGAAAGAAAGAATACGGAGAACGCAGGTATTCAACTTTAGTAGTAAAGAACAAGGTGCGATAAGGGGTTGATTTGGCCCGAGATTTCAGTGAATTTCTAAGATGTACCTCAAGATTTTCTTTCATGTTCGTTTCAAAGTTGAGATCCCATTTAAAGAAAACAATACAAGAGTTAGAACCAATGACGTCACATAAGGTACAGTTCTGACGTCATGTAAAGGCTACTTTCATCGAAATATAACGAATTTTTGAGATTTTCGAACATTTTTCCTAGCCGGAATTATCGAGCACATTCAAGAACCAATTAGATAATTAACCAACTTCTTGCTACAAATGAATTAAACCTCTCATATAAATATTTTAATGGTTCTTGCATGTGCTTTGTATATCCTGTACAGAAAAGGTAGTCATAATTGGGCAAATTTGTCATTCTTCGACAAAATCGTCAATTTGTTCCATCTTCTACACTCAAAATCTCAGTAATCTTACATCAATATTTGAGAAATGTTATTGTCTACTATAAAGCCATACCTATAGAACATATCAATGAGAAAATTCTACGAATTCAATCAAATTTACTTTTCAGGCCAAAATAAGGCCCTTACCACCCCTACTTCTTTGGTAGTAGTATTAGGAAAAGATAAAACATATTTTGTTTAGAACCATACTGAGTCAAACAAGAAATACAGTAAAAAAAACCGTGATGAAGATGCTTGAATTTTTGATCGAAAGGGATTCCTAAGGGAAAAATTGTGCACCACTTTTAGCTGAACTCTTCCTATATTCGTTTTATTAAGATTTTACAAGGGCTTATACAATAGTAAAAAAAAACAAATGGCTCACACTTTTAATTTCAGCTTCAGATATATAGACGATGTGCTTTCTCTAAATAACCTAAGATTTTAAGAATATTTACATCGGATTTACCTCAGTGAAGTTAAAATT
Source organism: Modiolus philippinarum (assembly GCA_002080025.1). Classification (NCBI taxonomy): domain Eukaryota; kingdom Metazoa; phylum Mollusca; class Bivalvia; order Mytilida; family Modiolidae; genus Modiolus; species Modiolus philippinarum. The sequence continues at coordinate 34,090 of MJUU01053637.1, forward strand.
AAAGAAACAACCGATTCACTACATTTTGTTTCATACCTCGACCTTTTTTTTTCTTTTTTTGACGAACATGGACGTCTGAAATCCAGGTTATATGAAAAACGTGATGATTTTGACTTCCCAATTGTGAACTTTCCCTTTCTCAGGAGCAATTTACCTACCCCATCATATGGAGTGTATATTTCACAATTAATTCCTTACTGTAGAGATTGTAGTTCATACAGTGACTTTGAGGAAAGGGCAAAAGCACTGTCACAAAAACTGCTGAGTCCGTGCTTTGTTCAGCTGTTGTAACTTTCGTCCTTCCGAAATTCTATGGCCGCGTCATCTGGACATCATAGATAGATATGGAATGTCAGTGTCACAAATGAAAACTGACATTTTCAGCCAGATTCACGTCTACCCGGATTTGACATTTACTCTTTGGATTGACCCACCGACAATGTGGCGGGTGCTGTATACACAGCAGGACAACCTGATGTCATTCTTTTTGTAAGTTCACACTGTAAGTGCTTTAGTTTTAATTGTTGTATTTATAATGTTTGCGTTTTATTGTCGTGTAGCGTCTTTGGTCTTCCGTCTTCTTGTGTTCTTGCTTTTGCCTTGTCTCTGGACTTTGATTCATGTAACCTTGTTCTTTGTTCCTTCGGTTTTCTACTGCCTTGCCGTTGTTTGAATAAAAATGTTATATTTGCGTTGGTGTAGCCACTTTTAAAGTACAAAACATTCACATTATTATTGATTTTCACTTCGACGACAGAGAAAAGATTGGAACCTGATTACCAGAACGAATCAACCTCTGACAATTATCAACTTTTGAATTGATCTCTTTTTAGTGCAAAGTACTATTATATATGACAAAAATGTTAAAAACGGAAATCATTATTATATAATATTTCCATAAGAATTCAAACTCTAATTTAATCAGTTGGCGTAATATGTCAGAGATTGTTATAGATATCTGAAATATATTAATATTTTTAATGAGAAAATGGAAAAAAGGAAATAAGTTATATTGAAAAAGATTCGATTACAGAAACAAATGACGAAAAAATAAAATATTTGCTTGGGAACATATACATCCGTTAATAAATTAATAACTTAAACGGACTAAAATTAACAGTTTTGAAAAAGCAATCGCAAATTTACAGGGTGTGAATACTTAGTCTCTCAAATTGTGAGTGATGTTGAAACAGGCAATGTTTTGTGTTGCTTTTTTCTTTTATGTGTTTATAAAGAGTATGTACACCTCTGACCAGTTTTTTGCAGAACATAACAGACAAATTTTAACTATTGGAGGTCAAGACAAGGTCGTGCGGTCAATGGCGGAGTGCACAACTTTTTGTCTCCAGAAGGACGGTTGTTGTTCCGTTAGCTTCAACAATTATACCAATGAATGTGTTATTGGAACATTTGCGGATTGTTTTACTATAGCGATTGCAGATGTAGATTGGAAGTTACTTCGACGAGGTATGCTTTATTTATTATATTTGTATACAAAAACATAGGGATAATGATTGATGGAAGGTATTATAAAATTATACAACTAGCGATTAAATATATAAATAAATAAATAAATAAAATAAGTAAAACAGAAAAAAAAATGCTGAAGTGTTAAATGAAAAGCATAATAAAATTTTATGGACATTTGCAGATACAACGGCAGTAGAATATCGAAGGAATAAGAGAAGTGATAATCACAAAATCAAAGTAAAAAACATGGCAAAAACGGAAACAGAGACAAACAAAATAGGAAAAACAAGGACGTGAGACAGCAACAATGCACAAGAATAAAAAGACGACATTAAGAACTTAAGCAGTCATAATGTGAACTCCCATGGAAACCGGAAGTTACATCAGATGCACCGTAAAGGTAAACATTTCCTGCTCCGATAAACATCAACTGTCACACTATTAGTGTCCGCCTTTGTAAAATCTTGACATCGTACGAAAAAAAGAAACGGATCAGCTAAGAGTGGCGCCTAGTTAGTTCTCATTTGTGTTGCACCAAAATCAGGCATGGGGTGAATTACATTGCAATGTAATGCATTATATTACAATTACATTTGAAGATTTAGCATTATATTACAATTACAATTGTATCAATTTTTGAAAGTAATGCATTATATTACAATTACTGTTCAAAAGTAATGCATTAAATTACACATTACATTTTTCAACTTTTATCATTTATAGTTGAAATTTCTGTACTTGTGTTTTTCGTTGCATTTATAAAATGTAATTTATAAATTGTATTATTATCTTTTACTATGTATAAGTAGTTCATATTTTCCCGCTTTTTCACAATTTTCTGGGACAATTTTGAAATTTACACTAAAGGGTTAGGGGGAGATAAATGTGGGCTTGTATCACCTTCACGATCTTAAGTTCATACGACCTTTTTAAAATTTATAGAATGAACTTTATATGTAGTTTTTGAAAAAAATGTTCAGTTCAGTTCCCTATACATATATATATATTTATGGTTGGTTTCTTATAACTGACACTTTAATTAACACTAATTAAAGCCATAAATCCACTTGCCAAGGGAAGGAATTAATTGAAATGTAAACTAATTAAGCGTTTTACATGTGACAATCATTGATCTTTGAAATAATTATGCTTTGATCACTAGAAGCTTGTGTTTGTTTTGTAAAATAAGGATTCAAATTTTCAAAACTAGAATTGAAATTAAATGTTTTTCATCATAAAATTTCTGAATGAAAACAAAATACTTTTTTTAATTCTATAAGTTGCAAAGCTGGCAGATATAGGAGAAAAACAATGTTCATAATTTACTTCACTAAAACAAATTTTTATAGATGAAAAGCTTTACAAGTTTCAAAGTATAAAGAAGTAATGATATGTAATGCCATGTACATGCCATGCATTTTGAAATGTAATGCATTATATTATGATTACATGTAATGCTAAAAATGGAGCATTACACATTACATGCAATACTTTGTAATAATGTAATGCATTGTTGGGCATTACAATTACAAAAGTATTTGAGAACCGAACCGTCAATCAAAAGAACAAACAATCCATGGACAATTGCAAAATCAGACACACTAAGAAACAAGGACACCATTTGAGTACGGGACAAAAAAGAAAAATGAAGACACACATACAGATGAACAACACGGGCCCAATAATAATCCATGGGTGAGATCAGGTGTACCGGTTAGCATTACCCCATGCCTGATCAAAATATTATAATTAATGGAAAATCATCAGTCTCATATATGTGTGATGAAAAGTCTGCTCGAAATATTAAAGCAAAATATATCATACATCAGGTAAATTCCCCCGAAAACATTGATTGGTCAAAATAAGACACGTTTTAACAATGTATCCTCCATATTGGGTCACCGATAAATAAACAATTTCTTGCAACCATTACCTGGCGACGCAATATAAAAACATAGGTACCTTTGTAGCAGCTTTCATTAATTGCTTATGTTAACGGGACTTTCGGTAGGATTTTAACATCGGATCTAATATGTTATATACACTGCAACTAAATTTGATATTGCGGTACGACCTAAGCTCAAGCTCCGAATAAAATTTGCTGATCATGTATATATAAGGTCACTAAAAGTCTGTGTTATATGAAGGGGCAATAGGGATTCGCGAACTGATTTTTCCAATAACAGATTATAGGGAATTGAAATTTTATTGATAACAGCAAACTGATTATTCCAAATACTGAAATACCGAAGTTGCATAGTAGACAATAAATGTCGTTATGCTTACAGTGTTTCAAGGAGTAACATTTTATCAGCAGTGTTAGAATCAAATATGGAAAGTAGAGAAGAAGTACTCATTTCCAAAAATATCATCAAAATAGGAGACCAAATCCAGTACTAAGGCCATCCACCGAGTGCCATACACGGAATGTAGCCTTAGTATTTTTAAGGGGTTAGAAAATTGATAAAAAGGAATTTTTTTCGTGTCAGACAAGTCTGACCATTGGGCTGGTGAATACCCTCGGGGACCTTTGGTCCACCAGAAGTGGCATCGGCCAAATTTTCAAAATACTAAAAAACCGAAGTTGCATAGTAGACAAAAAATTTCATTATGCTGTACACATGTTTCAAGGAGTAACCTCTCATTAGCAAAAACAAGATAACAGGGAATTGGACACTACAATAACAGATAACTGAGAATCAATTTTACCCAATAACACAATAACAGTTAACCCCCTTGCCCCCTCAGATATATTACCATGCGCAATTAAAAATAACATTTTTTTAATATTAGTTCTGCAATGCTTTCCATGGTGTACAGGCAGTCACGTTGTATTTATTTTTCTACAATTTTTTTTTAACAGTCATTGTAATCGAGAGAAAATGACCGACGCACGTATAATTTTATATTTATTAATTTTCCCTTTAATAAGGCGCACAGACAATTCAGAAGTAGATTTAGTTGACGCTTAAACTTCAATTGTCTCTGGAGTGTTGACATTCAATATAGCAATTACATTCATCAAACAACAAAAACCTTATAAAAATTAACGTGTCATTTTAATATTTATAAAAAGAAAACATGATGCGAAAAAATGCCATGGTTTCTTCAATAAAATAAAAATGATACTTAGTGAAAAGTAGCAGTTATCCTGACATAAGAATGCCCTTGGGACAGTGGTATTGATGATCTTGCATTCGGTTCGATAATAATGACCACCTCAGCAAATACAACTCTCCCGCGGGCAGTCAAAATTGCACGATAACGACTTAATTATCATTTACTATTATGTCATTTAAAATGTATAGTACATTTATGGTGATATTTCACTAATTATGGTTTGAAATTTATAAAAAAAATGATAATACTAATACTAACTTATGTTTCATTCTTTTGATAAAACAAAGCGATAATGGTACTTATAAATGTTCACTAATAAACAAAAGAATAACAAGTTTTATGAGTTTCTGTGATCGCAGTTCGAAACACAAAAGTGTCCCAAATGAACTCCAATATTTGATTTCATGGCATTAAGAGACTACCTTTTAAACAGAAATTGGGCAGGGGTTTTCCTGATAAATTATTTATACACATTGCTAGAATCAAAACACAACATGCAGCAGAAAACACGTTTTTCTCAACATTGAAGGTTTCTGGCTTGGTTTCCATGGAAACCAAATGCTCTATTATCCATTACAACAGATTTTATACCTCGTTTCAAAGAACAAAACATCGGGTAGGTATTCCCCTTATTATCCAAGTAATACATATAGCTGTAACAGGTGTTATAACATATTTTTCTCAAAATAATAGTTTGCTGGCTTGGCTTTCATAGCAACCAAATGCTTCACAGTTCACAAGTGCCAACTTAGGACTTCTTTCTTAAATAAATCCTCCTATAATCTAGGTAATAGATATTGCTGCAATCAAAACATAACAAACAGCATAATACATGTTTTCACATGTTTTCACTAATTTCCTAGTTTTCATCAGAAAACCCATTTGTTATAAAAAAGTTTCTGTTTTTGTTTCCATGGCAACCAAATGCTTTTTTGTCCATAATATCCAATTTCAGATACCTTCAAAAACGATTTGGACAAGGATTCCCCTTGTAACATATCTAATTCATATTGCTGTAAACAAAATTTGATTATTAACATAAACAACTATTTTCTCAAAATTTCTCTTTTTTTGTTTGGTTTCCATCGCAATGATAGCTATTTTGAAATTTCCAATGTTGTTAACCCTTTCCTACATGACACACGTCTTTTCTGTGAAAGTATCCTGTGAAGTATCATGGAGCTAGTGTTAAAATATTTTGAGATACAGTGAGAAATATGGAGAAAAGAATGAGAATTTCATTTTTCCATAGGATTACTATGGATGACCTAACCCCTTTTTGAATTATATGACTGCCAAGAGACAATATGTACGTTAATTATGAATTTTGAGTTGTGCCCACACCGAAAAAAGTTCTATGACTATGCGAAAAATAATAAATACATTAATACAGTAATTGAGAGGGAATCGTTAATGATTAACACTGTTGATCTGAGGATGATATATATGTAATCTGTTTAATCAGGTTAATTGTTTGTGTCAATTAAAATTTAGTTAAAAAATCATCATGTGAGAAAATTATAAGTACATTTCAATTTCATTTATAATGTGTCTTGGGTGATATATATTTATTTCAGTAGGTCAGGAATCCAGTCATTCCTTTTTCCTTCCTGGTATTTGAGGTGATCGTTTCCTCCTTCAATTTCATGAGAGTTCCTATCTCATATCTAGTATTCATTGGACCAAAACTAAATAATCTAGAACTCGACAAACTTCGCCCGTGACATAGAAATCTTACCCTTGGGTTTCTGAGATTCTCTTGTCTTGCACTTCCTGTTGGTATAGATTTTTAATGTTATAAAAATAAAATACTTAAATTTTGTCGGTATTAAACAATTGTGAAACATGACCCCAGATTCACAAAAAGGCGTG
>MJUU01053637.1:50265-78055 GCA_002080025.1 Modiolus philippinarum
TTCAAATAACTAAACGATATTTATTAGTACGGGCAGACAACTCGGTAGCATAACAGGTGAAATTATTACCTTATAAAATTATTATAAGGATTTCTGACACCTTGGTCAAAATATTCTAGTCTATTGCCCTCATATGCATTAAATAAATGTATGATATCTTCTGCTAATATTCTATACGTCACTAAAGTTACCTGGAGCGATCGGTGAGCTATACTTATATCGAATACGCTCAATTTAAAGTGAAATGTAAACTAAATTATATGACACTGGAAAACATCTTCTGTACATAAAGAATATCGTCCTTTGTAATTCATTTGTATATTTTTGGTAATCTCATATTAGTAACATTTTTGAGGGTATCATTGTGCAATATTTCTGATCATATATTTATCTAACAAATAAAAATGAAGTACTAGAGCAACGCTAGATAAATAAAAATATATACATGTACAATACAGGTCTCGGTGAACAATCCATACTGTTACTGAAAAATGATCTGTTCGTATTAAATATGAGGTAAAATTGTCTTTAGTTTCTCCCATGTATTAGATTTTACATGCCCCGCACGTTAGAACATTAGTTAGATTTTTAAAAATTTATATTTAGATCTTTAAAATATTTTATAACCTTGTTTTCTAATAGAGCTGCAGGAATTTTTTTTTATATCAGCAGCATCGAAACATTTTCATCTTTTATTCCACAAAAATGATACAACCTTGTGGTAAAGTTTATGCTTCACTGAAATTGATGACACCAGACTATCTTTCAAGTTTCTAGGTCTTTTGAATGAAACAATAGGGGACAGGGAAATATTCTCTACAAGCAGTGGTCATTCTCTACTCGGGTCCAATATTTTCTTACAATGGAATACGGTGTTCTCAGGTCATGATGATAGGTAAAAAAACTTAATAACTTATCCTTTTAGTAGATTACCATCATGTAAATCGCCTAATTTATATCAACTCAAGGGATCAATCGGTTTCAAGAATAAACAATTTACAAGGTTTTCCCATAGCGTCCTATGTTAGACTATATCCTCTATGCCTAGTTAATATCAATATAATAGTAGATTAAGAAAAAATATCAAATATATTATGCATAACCTGAATGCAATCTGAAGCCTCAGTTTAGGTTGATAGACAGTAATATTCATATCTATGAGATTTTGTTGTAATTCGGAACAAATAAAGAACCAATCCAACGTACTCCAAATCTGTAAAAATAGTATTGATCACCATGCTTTCTTCTTGTAGAATTCAGATCAAAGTTTTCTTAATTTTAGCCATTTGTTCACCTAATTTTACATAGAATGCGCTGGGAAAATAAGGAAAGGCAATTTTTAGTGTATAGAAATAAACTTTTTATCCATGCGAATTTGATGTATTTTTATGAACAGATTGTTTATGATTTAATTTATTTAATACAATAAAAAATGTATATGTCACCATGCTTTTAACGGAGATATTTTACAAAGTTTCCCGTTTAAACATTATTTACGGAAAAAGGGAGTTAATTCGCAACAAAAATCAGACGAAATATGACGTTTCACATCTGTCATTCAATTATGACGTCACAAAGGAAAAAACCATCAAATAACTGTTCCGGCCTAAAGATCAAACCCATCCCGTATCCGACTCTTTATTTTTCTAATGAGTGATTTAATTGCGCAGCTCAACAGTGTCTATCTACCTTTAAAGCTTACAGGTACGTAAAATTACACTAGAATGTTAAAGTACTTTGCTATGCATTAATATTATTCTAATCTGAGGTGTGTATGATAGTAACAAGCTCATTTTTTTATCCGAATTTTTATGAAATTCAGCACGGACGGATGGATTTTATGTTTTATTTTATCATTTATGGTAAAAATTAAAATAGCATTTTTTGAAAAGGGAAGGAGACAACGGCAGTAGAATACCGAAGTTACAAGGCAAGCGATGACCACGAAAATCGAAGTCAAAAGACATGGCAAAAAACGGCAATAGAGAAGTCCAAAGACATGGCAAAAACTGCATCAGAGAAGTCCAAAGACATTGCAAGAACGGCAACAGAGAAGTCCAAAGACATGGCAAAAACAGCAACAGAGAAGTTCAAAGACATGGCAAAAACGGCAAGAGAGAAGTCCAAAGATAAGTCCAAGGAGGTGGTGAGAATCTAGAATATTTTTGTTACAGGCTCAACAGTGGTTTACCGTGTGAGGTGACCCATGTACAAATTTTCGAACAAGATTATTGTAGTTGCATGTTTTCTCCTCCATCTGTTGATAGCTAAGAATCAATTGTATTGTTGGTTTTTATACTTCTAATATCCCCTCTCTGTTTAGAAAAAATGCATCTAGTTTCGTAACATTGATTCATAGAAGTTAAAATACTCTGAATTATAAATAAAAAAATGGTCAAATTTAATGCAGATATCAAAATTTTAATGCTTTTAATCTAAAGTTAGCTTTTTATACCCCGCCACACGTAGAGGCGTGGTATTATGTGATACCCTCAGTCTTGTGTCCGTCCGTCCGTCCGTCTGTCCGTCCGTCTGTCCGTCCGTCCGTCCCCCGAAGGTTTCCGACTGATAACTTTTGAACGGAATAGCATACAGTCTTCAAACTTGGTATGTAGCTTGTTCATCACAAAACTCAGGTCGAGTTCGAATATGGGTTCAGAGGTCCAAGGGGTTCTGGAGTTATGCCCCTTGATACTTCGAAATTTTGTGAAACGTGGCGGGGTATCATGTAATCCACCATTACTATTTTTAATATATCTAACTTAATCTGCTACGTATTTTAAACATACACTTTGTTATAATATATTTGATAATTATTTTTCAATTTCTCGAAACACGACCAGGGAATCAGTAAAGTAATCATTGATTTTTTTCAGTGATTTTGTAAAATCCCTGGTTTAAATTAGGGATTTTACAAACTCACGAACCAATTTAGTAATTTTACAAAATCCCTTAATTTTCAGAGATTTTACAAATTCCCTGATTTTACAAATTCACGGTAACGTATATACTATTTACATGTATATTTTATTTGTATTGTTGTTGTTGTTATTGTCTCTGTACCTATGTATATTACAAAAACAGGATAACAGTAAACACATACAATGGCCAGGAACTACAATCACATGCCACAATTTACAAGCAAACTGAACCAGAAAAACAATAATGAAAACAAGAGACAAATAACGATAGGAACTCGGGAAAGCCGGACTTGGTACCGGCAGTAGCAAAAGCCAGTGTTAGGGTTAAACCGGTTTATGGGTACCCAAACCTCCCCTTTCTTTATCCCGTTTCCCTATAGTATCATAAACATGTGAATAAAACCCAATACAGGTAGACTACTAACTCAATGACTATCTTTAAAAAGAAAAAGCATATGACAAAACGCAATTTTGAAAGAAGGGTCAAAGAGTGCTATGTTTATATGTTTATTAGCAAAAAGATGATGATGATACGTATGCATCTATAATTCACAATCTACAAGCATGTAAATGTAATTAAAGGTATTTTCTTAGATATGGTGTACTGTTACATGAGATTACATCTCATGTGTACACTTTGTTCAATTACTATTATCTTAATTAATTCAAAAACCTAAGGTTTAATTCCCTCCATCGTAGTTTAATCTTTAGTAATATTTGATATTACTGATTATTCCTATTTCGCTTGGTTTTATGCATTTTAAACATTTTTTGCAATAATGGATTTCCTATGTTTGGGTTCTAGTGATACTGATGAGGAATAAATTTCCGAAATGGCCATACAGCTCATTAAAATAATTGCAGTTGGATTAACATATGTATTATGGTCCCATGTTCATTTACTCCGTACCCTTTCATAAAATAATTGAAAAGTAATTGGCATTACTCATTCGTTCTCGTAAGTATTATATTTAATTACAATTAGTAGACCCAGAACTGATTACCCGACTGACAAACATCAACGGTGACTTTTCACTGGCAGTGGGACGATGCCAAGCGTGAAGCAGATCATGGAGCACCTGATGATACCTCAGTTTTTGCAGAAGTTCACACTGCTAGTGCTTTAGTTTTGTAGTATTATTTTTCATTTTTGTTTATTTGTTTTGTCTTTGTCATGCTGTCTTAATTCGTGTTGGATATAAATTGCCGTGATTTTGATTATTTGATTTTGGAATTCCCCTTTTCATCATGTTAGCTTTGGCATTCGTTTCCGATGTATAAAGTGTCATTATGTCTCCCCTCTCAAAAGGGGGGTGTTGCTTTTGTCTTTTCCGACTTTCGTCCGTCAGTCCGTCCGTACGTCTCTAGTTTGTGGACGCCAATTTTCCTTCATCTTTCATAGGATTTCAACCAGAATTCACAGGATTGTTGACCATCATGCTAGTTGTACATATCGTCTCGCCGTATCGATTGGTTAATTTTTGTGGAAGTTATGCCCCTTTTTGACTTAGAATTTTGCAAAATTAAGTTTGTGGTCGACAATTCTCCTGTATCTTTAATTGGATTTCAATCACACTTCATAGGAATTTTAACCATCATGCCTAGTTTGCATATTGTCTCGCCGAATCGTTCGGCTAATTTTTGATGGAGTTATGCTCCTTTATTACTTGTGGATGTCAATTCTCCTACATGTTTTATCGTATTTCAACCAAACGTCATAGGATTGTTGACCATCAAGCCTAGTTGTGCTTATTGTCTCTCCGGAATAATGGGTCATTTTTTGGTGGAGTAATGCCCCTTTATTACTTGTGGATACCAATTCTCCTACATCTTTCATAGGATTTCAACCAAACTTCACAGGATTGTTGACCATCATCCATAGTTGTGCATATCGTCTCAATGGATTTGTGGGCCAATTTTTGTGGGAGTTATGTCACCTTTTGGCTTAGAATTTTGCTTAATTTAGTTGTTGGACGCTAATGCTCCTACATCTTTTAAAGATTTTAAACTTAAAATCATAGGATTGTTGACCATCATGCTTAGTTGTGCATATCGTCTTGCTGGAATGATTGGCCATCCGGTGGCAACATAAAACCTACTTGCGTTTTATAACTCAAAGAACATTACGTTCTTGGGCAGACATTCCTTTTGTACCAAAACACACTTCTAGTTGAAGTTGTTGCCAATTACACATTCTTTCAATCAATTCAAATTTGTAATTCATCTCAATAAATTACAATAAAACATTACAGTTACTCCGTATCTGCCTTCATGTGATAATATGATGCTACATTCTAGGAAAATTTATAATTCAAATCTAAAAGCAACAAGATGATGTTCTTGATTTAACATTTACTTGGTACCTAATAACAAAATACCAAAGTAACCTAAGCTTCACAAACATCCCTACAGAGATTCATTGCATGATCTGCCAGATGCACTACTACGCCCCTATCCAAACTTCTTACCACTTTATCGACTGAGATGGTTTGAAAAGTCACTGCGAAAAAGCCTATTCTACGTGCGGCGTGAATCAGATGAGGATTCTTAAAAACTCTTACGGTCTACTTGAACGACACTCCCCAAACAGTCTCGCATACTGCAATAGCATTCAAACGTTTGATTTTTCTACCCTTTATACAACCATTCCACATAATACACTTAAAACAGTAACTTCTGATTCAATACATCAATGTTTCTGAACGAAAAAAGGAGGACGCAGGTATTTTTATTTGGTTATAGGAAAGATAAAACAACTTCGGTATTTTTGTATTTTGCTCAGAACCATACTGAGTCAAACAAAAATACAGTAAAAATGACGTGATAAAGATGATCGACAACATTTTTGTTGAATGTGTAGGCCGTGTTTTTCAACAAAAATAGGGCTTCCCATGGGAACAAATTGTGCACCACTTTTAGCTGACCTTTTCCTTTATTCGTATGAAGCAAAGTTTTTACAAGGGCTAATACAATAGAAACAAAAACAACTGGCCCAGACTTCTAATTTCAGCTTCAAATATATAGACGATGTACTTTCTCTTAATAATCCAAGATTTGAAGAATATTTAAATCGGATCTACCACAGTGAACTTAAAATTAAAGAGACAACCGATACACCCAATTCTGATTCATACCTTGACCTTTTTTTATACGTTGACGAACATGAACGTCTGAATCTAGGTTATATGACAAACGTGATTATTTTGACTTCCCAAATGGAACTTTCCCTTTCTCAGGAGCAATATACCTACCCTTAACATATGGAGTGTATATTTCACAATAAATTCGTTACTGTAGAACTTGTAGTTCATACAATGACTTTGTGGAAAGAGCAAAAACCCTGTCACAAAAATTGTTGAGTCAGTGCTATGTTCAGCCGTTGTAACGTTCGTCATAGATGGACATGAAATATCAGTGTCACAAATGAAAACTGACATTTTCAGCTAGATTCACGTCTTCCCGGATTTGACATTACCAATTCTGACTTTACCCTGGATTTACCCACTGACAGTTTGACGGGTGCTGTACACAGAGCAAGACATGCTTACCCTTTCGGAGCACCCGATGTCACTCTTTTTTTAGAGTTAACACTGTTAGTGCTTTAGTATTAATTGTTGTATTTGCAGTGTTTCCGTTTTGTGGTTGTGTAGCGTCCTTGGCTTTCTGTCTCTGGTTTTCTTACTTTTGCCTTGTCTCTGGACTTTGATTTATGTAATCTTGATCTTTTTCCTTCGGTTTTCTACTGCCGTGCCGTCGTTTGAATAGATATTAAATATTTGCTTTGGTGTAACCACTTTCAAAATACTAAACATTCACATTATTATTGATTTCCACTTCGACGACAGTGAAAAGATTGGAACCTGATTACCGGAACGAATTATCCTCTGACAATTATCAACTTTTTAATTGATCTCTTTTTGGCGCAAAGTACTTTCATATATGACAAAAATGTTAAAAACGGAAATCATAAATAAATAATATTCTCCCATAAGAATTCAAACTCTATTAAATTCACTCAGTTGGCGTAATAGGTAAGAGATTGTTATTTATATCTGAAATATATGAATTTTTAATGACAAAAATGGAAAACAGGAAATAACTTATAATGAAAAATTTCGATTACAGAATCCAATGACAAAAAAAAAGAAATTAATATTTGCCTGGGAACACATACATCCGTTAATAAGTTAAAAACTTAAACGGACTAAAATAATCAGTTTTGAAAAAGCCATCGCAAATATACACAGTATGAATATTTAATCTCTCAAATTGTGAGGGATGTTTGAACAGGCATTGTTTTGTGTTGCTGTTTTCTTTTATGTGTTTAAAAATTTTACGAAAGGATATGGAGTAAATTAACATGAGACCATAACACATATGTTAACTCGAACTGCAATAACTTAAATGAGCTGTATGGCCATTTCGGAAAAAGACTATGAACATCATAACCACCTCAGCAAATACCACTTTCCCACGGGCAATCAAAATTTCACGATAACGACTTAATTATCATTAACTATTATGTCATATAAAGATGTAAAGTACATTTATGATGATATTTCACATTTATGGTTTGAATTTTATAAAAATGATAATACTAATAGGGTCTATAAGTCTCGTCATGTGACATCGAGAATTCACGATAAAATTGAAATTCGAAACCTTTTCCCGCCAAATTATGACGTTTTAGGATTGTGACGTTAATTGTTTTGTTTAGAACGTCATATATAATTGTGAAAAACGCAATTTCCGGGTACATTCTTTGTGCCCGGAAGTTTCAAAATTAAACGAGACTTACAGACCCTATACTAAGTAACATAATACTTAAGTTGCTGTTAATTTGGATTCTGCATATGCGCATTTCGACAACTGATGTCTCTTCAGTGCAGATAAAATCAAAATATTGGAAATCCATATACCGAAATATGTGTTAAAAAAGATCAGCTAAGAGTGGCGCGCAGTTAGTTCCCAGTTGTGTTGCATCAAAATATTATAATAAATGGAAAATCATCAATCTCATACATGTGTTATGAAAGTTCTGCTCGAAATATTAAAGCAAAATATATCATACATCAGGTAAATTCCCATAAAACATTGATTGGTCAAAATACGACACGTGCTAACCATGTATCCTCCACATCGGATCACCGATAAATATACAATTTCTGGCAACCATTACCTGGCGAAGCAATATAAACATAGGTACCTTTGTAGCAGTTTTCACTAGTTGCTTATGTTAACGGGACTTTCGGTAGGATTTCGACATAAGATCTAATATGTTATATACACTGCAATTCAATCTAATATTGAGGCACGACCTTAGCTCAAACACCGTATTAAATTTGCTGATCGTGTAAATATAAGGTTACTAACAGTTTGTGTTAAATGAAGGGGCAATGGGGATTCGCAAACTGATTTTTCCTATAACAGATAACAGGGAATTAGAATTTTATTGATAACAGCAAACTGATTCTTCGAAAAAAAAAGATAACAGGGAATTGGACACTACAATAACAGATAACAGAGAATCAATTTTACCCATTAACACAATAACAGTTAACCCCCTTGCCCCTTATATATATATATTACCAAGCGCAATTAAAAATAACATTGTTTTTCATTTCAAGTTTGAAATGCTTTCCATGGTGTACAGGCAGTTACGTTGCATTTATTTTCTACAGTATTTTTAACAGTCATTGTAATCGAGTGAAAATGACCGATGCACATATAATTCCATACTTGTTAATTTCCCTATTCATAATGTGCACAGACGATTCAGAAGTAGATTTATTCGACGCTTAAACTTCAATTGTCTCTGGAGTGTTGAAATTCAATATCGGAATAACATTCATCAAACAACAAAACCATATTAAAATTAGCGTGTCATTTTAGTGATAAAGTATACTCAACAAGTGGAGTGAATCAGAACTCGAAAGACTTATTAGAATATATATCTTCAACTGAACTCAACCTCTGCATTTGATTTTTTACTCCCTATATTAGTCTTCCACACAATAAGGTAAAGTCAGTACTCGGGGATTTCATACACCAGTCTTTCTGTGCTGAAAAGGGTGAAAGAAGATATTCATATTTAGTGATAGGTAAAGATTGGGCCTGATTTGTTAAACATCCCACTGATTCAACCAAAAAGTATTAAGAGGAGGATGTCATCGCAATGCTGGAATTCTTGATTGATAACATATTTGTAAAATTTGGAGGGCAAGTGTTCCAGCAGACAATAAAGATGCCTATGGGGACTAATTGTGCGCCACTTTTAGTAGATTTGTCTATTTATTCGTATGAAGCCAGATTCATACAAGGGCTAGTTAAGAAAAAAGACAATAAGCTAGCCAAATCCTTTAATTTAAGTTTCCGTTATATAGATAATGTTCTTTCATTCAAAAATCCTCAATTTAAGGATAACCTTCATCTTATATACCCAAATTAACTCGAAATTAAAGAGAGCACTGATACATCAGCATCTTACCTGGACCTAAACCTCTACATTGACAACTCTGGACGTCTGAAAACAAAACTTTACGACAAGCGTGATGATTTCGACTTGCCAATAGTGAACTTCCCGTTTTTGAGCATGGCGTGTACATTTCACAACCCATTCGCTATTGCCGTGCCTGTAGTATTTAAAGCGATTTTGTCAACATAGCGAAATTACTGTCTCAAAAACTCATACATAAAGGGTATGTTCAGTCACTGTTGTAATTGTCACTACAGAAGTTTAACAGTCGTCACCACGATTTGACAGATCGTTACAATGTTTCTATTTCACAAATCAATATAGATATCTTTGGGTAGATCCAGAGGTTATTATCGGACCAAGGACGTATAATGAGAAGGATAAGCATCTCGTGATAAATTGGAAATATATCGCGAGATGTGAGATTTTGTCAATTTTGGGGACACTATCTTTAAAGCATTAAAACAACATAAATATAAAAATGATTGTCACAAAAGTTGCCCTGGCATTGCAGTAAATGTCACACTTTATGAAAATATCAATTTCGTAAAATTCTGTAAATTACTGTTGAATCATGTAGGTGCAAATTGTGGTACATCTTTTACCGATGTAAACCGGAAGTGACAAAAATCAATGAAATTGTCTTGGTTACAAATTTCAATCACGTGTACTGAAGAAAATGTTTGTTATAATGAAACAAAATCTATTCTAACAACTTAAAAATGTTTCAGCTTTCAACAAAACATCCTTTCATTAAAATCCATGTACAACTTTTTCAGTATTTAGCTGCATATGAATGCACATCAAACGTCCCACCATAGATTTGATAATGCTAAATGGATTATGTACGAGTTGCGTATCCTTCTCATTATAAGTCCTTGAGCAGACAGACCAACACCAACGGTGACAACTTGCAGTGTGACGGGTGCCACGCGTGGAGCAAATCATGCTTACCCTTTCGGAACACCTCAGTTTTTGTAGGGGTTCACACTGCTAATGTTCTAGTTATGTGGCGTTCTTGGTTTATTTGTTTATCTGTTTTGTCTTTGTCATACTGTCGCAATTCGTGCTGAATATGAAATGCCGTGATTTTGGATTTATGATTTTAGAATTGCCCATTTCCTGGTTATTGCTTCGGTATTCGTTTGCCGATGTTTTTAATGTATAAATATATGACAGGATGTAAAAAAAAGTCATGGTTTCTTCAATGAAATAAAAAGGACAGTTAGTGAAAATAAACAATTACTCTGTAATTCAAATGCCCTTTGGACAGTGGTGTTTATTTTGGTCTAGAAATGATCTCGCCTTCGGTTCGATTATTATTACCACCTCAGCAAATACAACTTTTCCACCGGCAGTCAAAAATTTCACGATAATTACTTAATTATCATTAACTATTATGTAATTAAAAATGTATAGTACATTTATATGATGATATTTCACTTATTATGGTTTGAATTTTATAAAAATGATAATTCTGCTAATGTTTCATTCTCATGATTAAACAAAGTGAAAACGATAGTTATAACTGTTCACTTACAAATATAAAAATAACAAATTATAACTGTGATGGCAGATCGAAACACAAAAGTTGCCAAGACGAACTCCCATATTCGATTTCATGGCAATACGAGACTCCCTCTTAAAAAGACATTGTTCAGGGGTTCCCCTTATAAATTAGTTTATACATATTGCTAAAATCAAAACATAACATGCAGTAGGAAACATGTTTTTGTCAAAATTGTAGGTTTCTTGCTTGGTTTCCATGGAAACTAAATGCTGCATTATCCATTACAACAAATTATATACTTTGCTTAAAAAACATTTGGCAGCTGTTCCCTTTATTACCCAAGTAATACATATATCTGTAATAAATATACAAAAACATGTCCTCCTCAAAATTATAGGTTTCTGCCTTGATCTTATGGGAACCATATGCTACATTATCCATTACAACCAAATTCACACATCGTTTAAAAAATGAGCAGGTATTCACACTGCTAGTGCTTTAGTTTTGTGGCGTTTTTGCTCATTTTTTGTTTGTTTTTTATGTCTTTGTCATACTGTCTCAATTCGTGTTGCTGTGAAATGACGTGATTTTGGATTTATGATTTTAGAATTTCCCTTTTCCTCGTTCTTGCTTCGTTTGCCGAAGTATTACCTACGTAATACAAAAGCTGTAACAAAAATACATAAACATAACTACCACTTCCTCCGAAACAAAATTTGGGCAGGGATTACTCTTATAATCTAGGTAATACATACATACTGCTGCAATCAAAACATAATAAACAGCATAATACATGCTTTTCACAAAATGCCTTTCTTGTAAAGTTTCATCGAGCTAGTGTTAAAAGTTTTTGAGATACAGTGAGAAATATGGTGAAAAAAATTGAAAATTTTATTTTTCCATAAGATTACTATGGAAGACCTAACCCTTTTTGAACCCATAAATATATCCCCTTTTGAATTTTATTTGTGTCTTGCGCAGCTAGATATATTATGCTAACAAAGTTTCAAAGATGTAGTTCTGATGATCTCTGAGATCCGCTTCGGACAACTTCATCCGGACGAGAAAGAAAGAAAAATACAAATAAGAAAGACAACAAAAACAATAAGTCACCCAACTTCGTTTTGGAGCCTTAATAAGAATATATGACATGGCTGTACACGAATCATGCATTAAATCATTCAAAGAGCCAAAAAAAAGGGGGGATTTGCATAAATAGTGTGTTTTAGGCGGTATATATTTATTTCAATAGACCAGGGATCTAGCCGTTCGTTCTTCCTGGTATTTGAGGTAATCGTTTCTACTTTCAATAACACGAGAGTTCATATCTCAAAAGTCCCAAATTCATTGAACCGAAACTAAATCATTAAGGACTCGGCAAACATTGCCCATGCACTGAAATCTTACCTTTGTGTGTCTGAGATTCTCTTGACTTGCACTTCCGCTTTTATAGATTGTTAATGTAATAAAAATAAGATACTGGCCTCTCACTGATACTGCCGATGTCTACTGAAATACATGAGGACTCTTTACTAAACCCTTCAGGGAGTTTTTCTACCGTAGTGCGACAGGTTTTACCAGCAGACTAGGTTCCTTGTACAAGCCGACAGTTTAGCGGCGAGCAGTCCTTTACCCATCTTGCAAAATTACTTTTTGTCATTTGCTTTTCTTTTCCACGATAGTGGTCATTGAGTTAGTAGTCTACTTGTATTGGGGTTTATTGGCATGTTTATTATACTACAGGGAAACGGGATAGAGAAAGGAGAGGTTTGGGTATAAACCTGTTTAATCCTACCACTTGCTTTTGCTGGTGCCGATACCAAGTCCGGCTATCCCGAGTTCTTATCGTTATTTATGTTTGTCTCTTGTTATCATTATTGTCTTTCTAGTGCAGTTCTCTTGTAAATTTAAGCATGTGATTGTAGTTCCCGTCCATTGTAGGTGTTTACTGTTATCCTGTTTTTGTAACTTAAATTTTGTCAGTTCTTATCTAACAACTGTAAACCATGACTGCAGTTCAACAAAGAAGCGTGTGTACTGTTTATCGATATTGATTATCATTTTTTGTATGGATTGCGATAACTAATCTGAAGTTCATACGAAAATAGAAAATATAGGAATGGCTTACACTAAAATCTAAACACAATATGTTTTACGAAAGGATATGGAGTAAATGAACATGAGACCATAACACATATGTTATCTCCAACTTCAATAATTTTAATGAGCTGTATGGCCATTTCGGAAATTTATTCCTCATCAGCAGCACTAGAACCCAAACATAGGAAATTCATAATTTCAAAAAAATGTTTAAAATTCACAAAGCCAAACGACATCCGAATAATCAGTGATATCAAATATAGCTAAGGACAAAAGTACGATGGAGGGAGTTAATCCTTCGGTTTTAGAATTTACATATATTTAGATAGTAGTAATTGAAAAAAGTGTACATCTCATGTACAAGTACACCATATCTAAGAAAAATAAAGAGCATATATGTATAGCTTCATGTTCATGTCTGTTATGTTTTGTTTTTGATTTTGTTTCCTTGTTCCTTTTATGTTGTTGAAAATTTGAACTTACCCTTTTATAGTGTTGCCAAATCATTATTGTGTAAGGTTGGTAATTCCTTAATTATGAAGTGAAGATACATTAAGTATGTAATATCGAGGTTTTAAAATAAATATTTTTTATAAGCACATCGATCATATATCATTTTAAGCAAGAAATATTATAAATAAGTGTGTTCATTTTTGAGATATAAGAATCTGAATTTTGAATGGCAACCTCAGTTATGTTGACACTTTTTTTTATCAATTTGTATAACGATAAAACATCTTTCAAATGCAATGAAAAAATATTTAACTTTTTCAAGAGTCAAAATCGCATTTTGAAGCGAAAAATGTGCAAAATTTTATAATGCATCATGGAAAATAAAATAAGAGTTCCAAATTCAGAGATAGTATCAGAAATCTTTGAAGTCACTGTTCTATATGCAATTACAAATAAAAAGAAGAGCTAAACAATCCCTACATTAGCTCTAGTCTATTTCCGGTACCAAAAATATATTTCTACTAAATATATGTAATGTAAACAAGCTTCTTTATCCTTTTTTTCAGGACGATACTTCAACAATTAAGTATTTTATTACATAAGTGATCTAAAATCCTGGTAAAATGAACAGGTATGTTGGTTATAGGCAGACACAGACTTCGGTTAAAGAATACTTAAAAGTAGCGTTTTTTGAAAAAAAAACAAAAAAAAACAGTTTGATAAAACGTGAAATACAAACCCTTTATATCAAATTTTTAAGGGATGTAACCCGACGACATACTACAGCCTTGCCGCTTTTGATCCATGGAAAAGGAAGAAAAGGATATTTTCAATAAACGTAAAACTAGTTTCTCTTGGGCAAATACCTGAAAGTTTCGGAATATTTTTTTACCAAACCAAGTGCTTACCGAAATTTTACTGACGTAGATTGGCAATTGAGCAAGAAACCAGTATCAAATATCTCGAGCTGGTTGAGTTACATTCCGTTACCAAAAACTATACAAAAACGGACTGAAGTTCGGAAACATGAAACAGTTCATGAAAACCTACATTTATCGATTGGCAAGACGTCTGTCGGTCAGTTGAAATCAAAACTGACATATTAGGTAGTTTTCCATGAGGAGTAAAATGTGTAACACGTTATATCGAGTTCATTTACTAAAACATGTTATATGCGTCATTGTTCTGATGCTTATATCGTATAGTTGAATTCCGCCGTTTATATTTATTTCGCCCCAGACGTAGTTGGGACGACATATTGTTTTTGGTCCGTTTCTTTGTTATTTTTGTCATCATTATACTTTCTCTCTTTCTTCCAATGATTTTTGTCAATCTATTTTCTCAAAGATGCTGGACAGAATTCATTGATACTTAGCACAAAGTTTGACTACCAACAAAAAATGTGCATGCATTGGTCAAAATTTTCAAAATGGCTGCCAATTCCAAGATGGCCGCCATTTTACGATAAAAATTTAGGATTTCATATCTCAATAACTGCTTTACAGAAATAAATCATATTCTGTACAAATATCAAATAAAATGAGAGGGAGGATTTGATGCAATTTTATTTTTCAAAATAGCCGACATTTCGAAGATGGTCGAAAAAATACGTAAAAAATTAGTTTTGTTCAATATCTCTGGAACTACTTGACAGAAAATGATGATATTTTGTATCAATGTTTTATAAGATAAGAGGGAGGAATTTATGCAAAAAATAAAAAAAATAAAATGGCTGCCATTTTTAAGATGGCCACAAAAATACATACAAATTGGTTTGCTGGCAGAAATTGACACTAAAAGCAAGATGCAATCAGAAAATTTTCAAAATGGCCGGCAATTCCAAAATTGACTCCAAAAATACACCATTTTGTCCGATTTCAACGAAATTTTTTTTAGGTAAACTTTTTACTTTGCGAACAAAATAGAACTATCGAATTAGTGGTCTGGGACGACATCACTTGTAATTGCAAATCTACTTCATTATTACTATTGATTTATAATGCTTTGATTCCAGAGTTGACCATTTTTGAAATTTGAAATTTAAATCATCATTGGCATTTAGCTAATAATTTTCACTGTATTACATATATATAGAAAAATGGTAGTTTTGAAGGTCGAGACAGAAAATATCACCGTATCGCGGGGAGTCCGACAGTACGAGCTGTGATACTAGTGATACTTTCTGTCGAGGCCTTCAAAACTGCCATTATTGTTTTTATCAGCAACGTCATAAGAGTCATGACGTCATATTCGTGACGTCACTGTATGATATTTTCTTGTATCGGGTCAGTACGGAGATAGAGACAATATCAGTCAGTAAGACCAAAGAGAACAAAATTAATGTACATATTGCCGATAAAAAGTAGATATCTAGCTTTATGAAAAAAGTTCAAACATTTTGGTTTTTGAACAACTTACATATATTTTGCTTTATTCACAACTAATGGGAAAAATATTTTTAAAATACCATTTACTTTCAGAAATGGTATTTTCGTATATTATTTGGGCAAAGGAACTTGAAGAAAAAAAAATTCTCTGATGTGATCACTGTAATTAATTCATTTTGTGAATAAACAAAGAAGTGCGATTATATTAAAATTCATTTTGATCATTCTTAATCATTTTAAAATATTTGTTATACTTTAATAAGATTTTCAAAATGAAATCACATACACATAAATGGACCATTTAAAGACTAAAATCAAATACTTGACTTTGTACAAATTTCCAGACGCGTTGCCAAAGTGTACCGACATAATCTTTACAAAAGGAAGTTACATGATAAGAAATTATCTCTGTGATTTCTGCTGATGAGTGGTAGCACCTTGAAGGCGAATGTAACGTAACAAGGTTTACTATTCATTATGCAACTTGGTCATTTTTGTATTTGAAACCACAGGATCGACGACATTGTTTGGTAGAGCAGATGTCCAATTGGTATTCACCATTCAAGTAGTCAGACTTGTCATATACGAATATTTCATACCGTGTATTGCTGTAAAAGGATGTCCCTAGTACTAAATATAGGTACTTATTGTGATATTTTTGGTAATTAGAACTTCTTTGAGTCGAGGTGAACATAAACGATTGAGACCTCTCCCCATTTATTAAGACAAGTAAATGTAAACTCTGAACTATTTTCTGTATTCATAAAAAGTTGGTCCTTGGACATGTCTACGCTGCCAATTAATCAAGTTTAAAAAAAAAGAAATATTATAATATTTAAACGTTAGTGTTGTGAAAAAAAAGTCATTTTCATGCACAGTTACAACAACAGATTTTTTAAAGTGTGTAGATATTTTAATTTAAGTTAAATAAATTCATTTTCAGTTTCGATTCTCACGAGAAGATGGCTAATTGTGCTACTCTGGAGGAAAATAATCTGTTGCAAAAATGTTAAGTTTAACTAATTTTTTTTAAAATAACAACAATATTAATTTAATATAATGTTTTAGTATTTGATAGCTGAAATTGAATATTCTTATTTCAAATTTCAGTTATATTGTGGGGATTATGGTATGAGACTTGCAACCATCAGCAGCTCCGATGAAAATGAATTTGTGAAGGATTTAACTGATCGTAAGTTTTATTCATTTTATTGAGACATAAGTTGTCGAAATGCGCATATGCAGAAATTTAATTCACAGTAACTTCGGTATTTAGTTATTTGTTACCACTGGGTCGATGCCACTGCTGGTGGACTGTTAGTCCCCAAGGTTATTCACCAGCCCAGTAGTCAGTACATCGGTGCTGACCCGAAAACCGATTCTATTTGGATATTACAATACCTAATTTCATGTAAATTTTGTTGAAAACTAAAGAGTATCTCCCTCATGCAAAGCTCAGTCCTAGCTGATTTTGGCTTTACATTGTGATCATATTGGTTATTGGTTATTTGTTCTCTATCAGTTTTAAACATCCTTGAGTTTATGGTCTTCCAACCGTTTAGATTTTATCTGCACTGAAGAGACATAAGTTGTCGAAATGCGCAAATGAGAAATTCAATTCACAGTAACTTCGGTATTTAGTTATTTATCATATAGTTATGATAAGAAATGGTTTTCTCATTAGTTTGCATTATTTGTTTTAATATACCTTTTCAAAAAAAGGTTTGGTCCGCCTTCCGATTTATGTACAAGTGACGGCAAAATTTTTTGAGGGGAGGAGGGCACTGTTGTCAACTTTGAATGCTCGTAGGTCTCTTAAAGGCCTGGTTTGCGATTCTGTTTTTTAATATATTATTGTTCTGGTTTCAAAAAAATATATTTGATGAATAAAATCAAATTTTAAATGACACCATTTTTTCATGACATTAAATATGGTCAGGCAAGGGCCAAAAAGGCACAAAAAATTGCAAGTTAGGGGAGTATAGTGGTAATTTTAAAGCTTCGAGGTGGCACGATCGAAGTCTATTCTATGGTATCACATATTCAATAGCCATAGCTTATAGCATTGATGGTTATTTCCCCCTACTGACAACATTCACATAACAGTCTGCCCTAATATATCGTTATTAATGCCCATGAACACTAAGGAGCAGGTAACTCTTGCCTTAAGTTTCTCGAGAAAAAACCTGGTAAGAGGGTTTGAAAATTTCATGCAACAACCAACCACTATAGTACTACAACATATCCAATGAAATTTAAATGGCAACTTTTTTTGGGTGCTGTCTCCTCATTTACCTTAAATACAATAAAACAGTTGCGGTTATCAACCCAACACGGCAAGTGTTTTTCATCCTGAACACAGATAATAATACATTACTAGGTCAATGATTACTGTGACAATGTATTAATTTTGTTAGAATTAAAATGCACCAAGGGTTTTTAAAAGTTGTGTATTGTTATCTAACCGTACGAGTGATAACCGGAAGCGAAGAGTGTTTGTATCTCAATTTATTGGGAGAGTTACAAAGAAAAGATTACAACACTTTATGAAAAGGGCTATAGAGTCTGTAAGTCTCTTCATGTGCCTCTCGTGAATTTATGATAAAAGTAATATTCGAAAACGTTTCCTGCCAAAAGATGACATCTTTGTATTATAACGCTAAAAAGTTTTGTATGAAATGTCATATATTTCTGTGCGACAGCAACTTCCGGATACAACGGATGTACCCGGAAGTTGAAAAATTGAAATCGACTTACAGACCCTATTTTTGATTGGAATACATCTTATTTATATAACTGTTGTTTTGTGTTGGTTGGGGCCTTCTTGATGCACATACAGATTTGAGATTTCTAAATATTTTTTTACTTTTAGATTTTTTTGCATGGAATTAAATATCATGATTTGATATATGTATTATCTTTAAACATATCTAGAAGGGCATTCTCTTTGTCGAATATTTCTTCACATGAAAGCTTTAAGACCTTGCAAACGATCGGACAGTATGTTATCGAGAGATTCAAGCTATCAGAGTAACAGGAATACACAAAGTGACTCTAATAATTTCTGTTTGGGAGAAGTTTCCCCTTCTATGAAGACAAGTTACCCAGGATGTGGAAGAACTGTGGACATTTCAAGAGGGATTATCCAGATAATTCATTTGAATCAGTTGTAATGGTGCCAAAGAAGTTTGTACTCTAAGTTTTAAGGAAACAGCTCATGATAATAAATAAAAATGTCCCGTTTGCAAAAATAATAATTAGAAACAAAACAAAAAGAATCACAGTAAATTCACAGAATTTACTTTTGAAAACGGTATCATTTTAAATAGCAGCTATTGAAGGAAAACAACCATGCAGGTAATTGAGATAATAAATCTGGAAAAGCTAAGCAGTATTGTCATGGACAACATTATAAAAAAATAAAAATGTCTCTAGTTTAACATTGAATGCCTCTTGAGTTGAATTTATGAAATTGAAGAACCTTAGTGGGTACATTTTCCAGCAAGTTTAGCAGAAAAAGGATCAAATCCCTCAACTCCTTCAATGATTGTTCTTTCAATATTTCGACAAAATATGACAGCAAATCGTGAAGAGATATCAGAAGATCTTGTGGCAAAAGATGTTTTTGGTACATTACAGTTCAGCAGCAAACCAGCCTTGTCCTATGACTCCATCAAAAATTGCTTGATCCAAATGTCAGTAAAGTATGCATATTTTCATATCATTGGAAATAATCTTACCGAATATGAAAACACTTCATAAAGTAGTTTCCGGGAAGTTGTTATAATGAGATTTATTTCGTAGAAAAACGCAAATGTCGAAGTTTCCAAAACAACCACAAAACTGTTCATCCATTTTGGCAGAAAAACACAGACAGTAAAAGACATACAATTTCGTCCAATATGGCGGTAGAGTATGAACAACAGTTCTATAAAATACGAAAGCAATCAGTGCAACGGCGTAAGCAGAACTGTGCCATAAGGTAGCATTAAACAGTTCGAGTTTATGTTGACCTTTAGTTTCGCATTTTGGCCACTGTGAAATTTTTAAATTAAAAAAAAAATGCAGATAAATGCATCTGAAAATTAAGAGTAGTGATAATTATTGGCAGGTATGTGGTTTTAATTGAAGGATATGATTCTTAGGAAGAGATTCTGCCCTATTTAATTGAACAGAAGTGTAAATTTCGGATTGAAAATCATGTCCAGTCCAGTGAAGGCTCTGAGAGTATATCTCTATTTGTTGACTTAATTTGAAAGAGGTAATTTTAGGACGTAAAATTCAAAGTAAGATAGCGAAAAAATGAGCCGATCGACGTATTATTTTTTTGTGATTTTTTTGTTAGGCTATAGACCAGTAATGAATCAGTATGTGTTTGATTTCGATTGAAATTCTACAACATAGGTATTTTTCAGCCTGAATGGGGGGGTCCGATGGCTATTTTTGCAGCTAACTCATGGAAAAAAATAGTTTTTGTTTCTATGGATACTGAAATCATGCGTCTTCATTTCAGCTATTATGATATAGTTCTGAAATCTGCTGAATATCAGGTTTCTAAATATATATATATGTCTGGGTGTCAAAGTGAAAGTAGATGTGTGAAGCTCAATATTCAAGTCCATGTTGCTTTTCACTGAGGGCAAATTTGAGCAATACATATGAACTGTTATCTGCTACCTAAGGTGTTTTGTTGTATTTAAGCAGAAAATGGTCCAAGTCCCATTATTCCTACAAAAATTATTCGATCAATATCGTGGTGTGCATTTTTGCACATCATGATCAATAACCGTTCTAAATATCAAGATAATCTGTAAAGCAGTTTAAAGGGATCGATTTTAACCAGTTTATATTGTAGAGAGTCAAAAGTCAAAGTGTCATAACTCCTACAGTTTTTAACCAAATGCACATTTGTACATTATGAGCAGCCTTCCTACCAAAAGTAATGAGTCAAGTAATTTTATAGGAGTTGCGATTAGTGCAAAACATATAATACCGTTTGCAATTGTGTTTCGTGGGATATAAAATCATAATAAATTAGTAACATGGTGTAAACATACGACATTGATTAATGCATCTTAATTAGTTTAACCAGAGAAGTCCCAAATTTCTCAAACAACAGGATCACATAACAGAATTTTTGTTATAATGTCGACAATAATCGTCGAATACATTTGAGGACACATAATATTGGGTTTTATTCGAGTGTTTATTTTACTATAGGGAAACGTGATAGGGATAGAAGTTTGGGTACCTATAAATCAGTTTAACCCTACCGCTGGCCTTTTATAGTGCCGGTACCAAGTCTGGCTATCTCGAGTTCCTATCGTTATTTACTTTTGTCTCTTGTCTTTATTTGAGTCTTTCTGGTGCAGTTGTAAATTGTGTCATGTGATTGTAGTTTTCGGCCATTGAAGGTGTTTACAAGTTATCCTTTATTTGTAAGATACAAAATATCAGATACAAAAAATTCTATTATTCTATTTAACAATAATTAAAAAAAAACACATTGGATTTATTGGTGTGTAATGCATAATGCATTTGAAACTTTAGACGCGCTGTTGACAATGTGGTTTGGCATAAATATATTTTAACACAATATTTTATTCATAATCAGGCAGTAGCAAATACGGAATGTTAACTTGTAGGTATTAAAGGATAAATTTCCATTTACATGTAGCAAATGATTAAGTGTATCATATTTGATTGTCTTCACAAGGATAAAGGGAAGCAAATAGGAGTTGATAAAAAAGAATAATTTACTGAAAACAAAGAACATTCACAGCAAACACATACATAGAGAAAAATATTACAATACATTAAAGTGTCTGCAAGGTATTATTTTCCAATTAAAGAATTTTGTAAAATCATAATTTTATTGTTGTTTAAAACATAAAATAACATTTTGGGGTCACCGTACAATTAAGCGCAAAAATTAAAATTGAAAAGTTAATGTTTTTACATAGAACTGATAGGGAAAATGATTATATGAGAGAGTAGTTTTGAAAATCTATTATAGACTGTTTGTGGACTGTTAGTCCCCGTAGGTATTCATCAACCCAGTAGCAAGTACTTCGATGTTGGCCCGAAAACCGATTTTTATTGAAAATTTGCAATATCTAATTTTACGAAAGTTATCTCCCTCTTGCATAGCTCTTTCCTTAGCTGATTTTAGCTTTCCTAATTAGGTCCTATTGGTAATTTGTTCTCTATCAGCTTTTACACACATTTCGGTTCATGGTTTGGTTTTCCAAATGTTTCGATTTTATCTGCACTGATGAGACATAAGTTGTCGAAATGCGTATATGCAGAACCCAAATTCACAGTAGCCTCGGTATTTTGTTATTTGTTTATACTTTGCATGTGTTTTGAAATTATTATATAGTGTACATTTATAAATATAAAGATAAGGGGTCACCGTTGATATAAGAGAGATAGATTGCGAAATGTTAATTTCGCTAGAGATATCTTTGTGAAATTCTTTTATCAAATTATGCCCTTTGCATGATTTCTGTGTTCTGTAAATCCAGCAACATAGTTAAAGCACACGTCTTTTAGTTCACTTTTCAGTAATTAAAATGTTGTAAAAGTGATAAAGAATAAAATTTTCAAATACTTTGAACTTTCTTTCATCTAAATAACTATTTTGTCAAATTCTTAATGAATAAACCTTAAGTCATAGATAAAACTGGCGCAACAATACCACTGAGACACATTAAAAGGAAGAAACATAGCCCTGGTAGATTGCAAAAAAAAAAAAATAAATAAATAAAATAAAATAAAAAAAATAAAAATCGTATTTTANTCATTATATAGTGTACATTTATAAATATAAAGATAAGGGGTCACCGTTGATATAAGAGAGATAGATTGCGAAATGTTAATTTCGCTAGAGATATCTTTGTGAAATTCTTTTATCAAATTATGCCCCTTGCATGATTTCTGTGTTCTGTAAATCAAGCAACATAGTTCAAGCACACGTCTTTTAGTTCACTTTTTGTAATTAAAATGTTGTAAAAGTGATAAAGAATAAAATTTTCAAATACTTTGAACTTCCTTTCATCTAAATAACTATTTTGTCAATTTCTTAATGAATAAACATTAATGAACAAGTCATAGATAAAACTGGCGCAACAATACCACTGAGAAACCTTAAAAGGAAGAAACATAGCCCTGGTACATTGCAAAAAAATAAAAATCGTATTTTATTTCAGTTAATATATTGCAACTTTCCAGGGCATACCTTGAAGCAAACTAGGTCATCCAATTTGAATATCTCAAATCAGTGACCAAAAATATGGCTGCAGTTTATTAAGTTGAAGCATATAAGTTTGTGTTCGAGTGTAAATTTAGTTTTATTAGGATCTTTATGTCTCATTACATGACTCAAAGAACTTGAGACAAAAATCTTGACGTGTTATAATTCAATCTCCATAACAAAGATGCATAGCTTATCTCATTTGCAACACTGTTTCAACATTATAGAATAAAGAAGGGAAACGGTTAATGTGTTAAAGAGACAACGACCCAAAGGGGAGGTATAACAACTCAAAGCCACCATAAGATCTTCAATGAACGGTGAGGAAATCCCACACCCAACGGCAGGTCGGAGTCGGCCCCTTATTGCATTTACAACGAACTTTGACAATGACATCGTGCACTTACTGCTGTATATCGCAATATGACACCATATTAATCGGCAAAAACCCTCCTTCCGATGTGGCGGAGGTGATAAGTTGACGGAATACGAGCTTTGTATAAACAATGAAAGGATATGGAGTAAATGTACATTATAGAACAAAAGGAGTCCATAACCAAAGATTATAGTATTTAGACAGTGAAAAATTTCATCTCTTATACAAAAGTTGAAATAGAGAATATAGAATCAATAATTCATCTCTCATACAGGAGTTGAATATGAAAAACTTGAATTAATATTTCATCTCTCATACAAGAGTTGAAATCGAACAATATTGAATTGCATTAGTAATTGACACCTCTCATGCAAGAGCATAAATCAGAATGTAGAATTAATTATGCACGTAAAATGCAAATAATGATCACAACTTAAAAGACAGAATTAAAGGTGTCATATCCCTAAAAATGGAAAACCATACTAAAAGATATATAGGCTAGGGATATCTGACGAGGATGATTGCCTTGGTAACTACATGTATACATTGTACCTAAACCGAAACACCGTACAGAAATAGAAAATTATGTCAAGACATAAGTTAACAATACATCCAGTTTACTAATGCAATTTTATTATGGAAAAGCATGAGGGGTGTGGAGAAATATACTGGAATTTTGAAAGAAAGAAAAAGGAAACTAATGTCAGGACATAAGTGAACAATATAATTTAGTATACTATTTAATAAAATACTGTGATAGAAAAACATGAGGAGTGTGTGTTAAGATATATTGGATTGGTTATGGACTCCTTTTGTTCTATAATGACAAAGTCTTTACAAATACATGGTTAAACCGACTAGCAACGCTTTTATTGTTGTTCGTCATCTCTGTTTTGGAGATTGATTAGGATTCAATTTATTTTAATTTACAAAGGCATATAGTTTTGTATATATACGCGGAAGTAACAAAAGTCAACGAAATTCACAGACCTGACTCAATTTTAAACTTCTTCAATATGTCTCTTTTGGCATTGTACTTTTACTATTTTTATATTTTTGTTAATTATAGGAGTTTTCGGAACATGGCTGGGAGGTTCCGATTTCAACGTTGAGGCATTCTGAGAATGGAGAAAACCAGATGTCCCAATAATGTACGATGACTGGTATACCGCCGGAGCTGAACCAATTGGACATCTTGTATCAAACTGCTTGAGCTTTTACTTGTTTGGAATAAATCTATATCCCTGGGCAGATGAGCCTTGCAGTTTTGTTTATCCATTTATTTGTGAAAGGTATTACGTGTGTAATTAATGAGGGTATAACCTCCACACCCTCGGGTCTAGAGTACACCTAAAATTTGAGATAAAGTCCAGAGTAAATTTTTTACTTTTCAATTTTTTTGAAATTTGAAGTACAAGTCCAAAATGCTATAACTTTTGAGTCCATGGAGCCCAATGACTCAAGAGTCAAGTCCAAAGTACACCAAAAATGAGGCCAAAGTCCTGAGTCCATAAATGGGGTTATACCTTCATTAATTGTTAAGTAATTTAATTATGAATGTAATACATTTTCAGATTGCGTAAAAAGTTAAATTTATTTCGAACAAACGAAACGCTGTTCCTTATGTGACTTTATATAGAGTATTTCCTCAAAACAATTCATTTTTAAGTATTGAAAACAGCGTTATATAAATTATTAGGAATGGCTTTAATCCATTTTGGGTTTAATGACTCATTAACTCATTTTTTGGCTCATCAAATCAATTCACACTAATTAGATGTTAATTACCGGTAGATGAAGTAAAGTATCCCTTAGTTTATTTTAATATTAGCTGTTTAAGAGATGAAAAGGGGTACAACACCAATTGATAGCAACCAAACGTTCAACTGGTTGATTCATTCTTTAATTTAAAATTAGCTCTCAAATCTGTTAAAAAGGGATAGTCAATTATTTGTTCTGATATTTACTCTTAGGTTTTAAGGGAGCATGACCTTCAGTTTTCGAACGCGTTCGATATTCTCAGTTTTCCATTGAAACAGGGTTAAATAATTCTGCACTATGGATAATATTTTCTTGGTCGTAGGTCACTTTAAAACGAATAGATCAGACAATTTAGACAATTTTATCAACTTCCAATGATATTTAGATATATTTCAAAGCATATATGCAATTTTCTAAAAATGAAGGAAGACTCCAGAGAGAACACTTTCCCGCCAAAATTTTGACGTCTTATATATCATCATTTCTTCCATGGATTTTCATCTTTTTCTCATGTTGTTCTTTCAGCGAAGCTTTTCAAAACAAAAGGCAAGATTTTTCATTCTTATTACAAATTGTTTGATACTCGTACTCCCTTACACAAGTTTGCATTATATAATCATGTAAGAATTCATTTGGGAAATAACTGTTTGTGATTTTTTTCCGTTGAAAAATGTTTTAGTTCACCACGTATGGATTGAAGAAAGCATTTGCGCTCGGTTGTGATGGAGCACAAAAAAATTAAACAAGGAGGGAATTAAATTTAAAATCAGAGAGCACAGAAGCTTCATGAGATATAGAACATAAAATTAAAATATGCCAATGCAGTATTTTCATACATGCAATATGAAACAACATCCGCGAAAAAATATTCCCTGTTGAAAATCAATCAGCATTCAATATTAAATATATAAGCAAAAATAGATATAAACAAAAAGTATATTGAAAGCAAAACGTTTTGGGGACTGTAATTTCTCTTTATTTCCAGAGAAATACTTTAAGAACTAAAAAGAAAAGTCTTTGTTACTAGATTGGGCAGAGTAAACCTCTTTATAATAAGACAAAGCAGTTTTACAAGAAAAAAAAAGAACAACCCCCCCTTTTTTTTTATAGAATCAACGATTTTATTTCGTAATAAAGATTTCTAATTCTCGTTATAATGACTATGTTTCTGATCATAACGCGAAAGTATTCTCCATTCAAACGATTTGCTTTCAGAATAGAGTAAATTAATAAAAAAAAATAAAGAGTACAAAATATGAGAATTCAGTTAAGGCCTAGCTGAAAATGTATAGAATTGATATGTAAACGAAAGTCTGTGATTTGCTGTCCAAAAACTTAGATTATGCTGTATATCAATATATTTATGTGTATGAAAAAAATGTAG
Organism: Modiolus philippinarum; assembly: GCA_002080025.1. Taxonomy (NCBI): domain Eukaryota; kingdom Metazoa; phylum Mollusca; class Bivalvia; order Mytilida; family Modiolidae; genus Modiolus; species Modiolus philippinarum. The sequence goes on from MJUU01053637.1 coordinate 76,888, forward strand.
AAGTTTTGCTCTTTTCAGTTATGTATACTGAGTGCCTAGGAAAACGCAACACTTAATTTTTAAGAAGTTTTTCGTACTAACAACAGTTTTCAACAAATGTAACTGCCAATTTACTTATAATTACACAAGTTTTGAAGAAAAAAAACAACAATTTTCCACATGGCTGATTTTTGTAATCACGTCACCCGCAATACATGGCCTGGAATTGGCAGGAATTTATGCATGATTGGTTTTCTTAATTGTCCACTACAAAGCTTAGCCCGTAAAAGCATTTTCCCATCTCAAAGTTTCGGGACTGGTTTTCATTTAATCCATGAATGAGATGGACTTTCAACATTTCCTGGGTTGTATCTCAAAATGCCGTACTTACCCAATAACAGACCTCACTTTAACGTTTATCTTCTGTGAACCACGATAAATCAGTCTGAAATTTTGTCAGCTTCTTTTGGAATTTTTTGGGAATATTTGTGCAAATTTTCAAATCTTTTTGATGTTGAGAATTGAAATTCTCAAAAATCGGTATTTTTACCCAAAAAATTCAAAACATTGCCATTTTGACAAATTTCAACTATAAACAAGTGCTTGACAAAATTAAGAATTTGAAGAATGAGGCATTTTTTCTTAATTTTTTTCGTCAGTGTAATTGAAATCTTTAGACAATTTGGAAATTTACTCAAAAGTTGATGCTGTGACAAATTTTCAGGAGTGGCCAAAAAATGCATGGATGCAAAACCTTAAGCAGAAATTTGGCTTAGTACTATAGCAAAAAAGATCTTTAGCTGGACACAGAAGATTTCTAAAACACAAATATTCGGTCATACGTTTTCATTGGCGCTCAGTATATTTATAAGACTGGTGTTTCACTCTCTTCTTCGTTTTTATCATCGAACTTTCAAGCCATTTTTTTCATCAATAAAGGTAGCAGACTTAGGTGAAGGGAGTTAACTCTTCACATCGCCAAGGTCTTTGAAACAGTCAGTTTCATTGACACTTTTTAAGCAATTATGTGACAAAAATCAAAGTCATCTGTATTACTTAAAAGCTTACAATACGTTTAGTATATTAATGAAAAAAATTTAAACAAACATACATGTGTCATTGTATTTTATGTAGTTATGTCCCTTAACCTACCGCTGTGCGCGGTTCCGGCTTATGAATAGGCCCGCAG
>MJUU01053640.1:324-27890 GCA_002080025.1 Modiolus philippinarum
ATCTTTTAATACTGAATTGTATCTTTGAGAAATAACCCAGACCGTTTGTTCTGCATGTCTCCCTGAAAATGCGAGTTCTGATAACATATCTCTTTTTTTGTTAATTCTTTTGTTGCACTTCAATCATCTATAATATATAAAGTTGGTTGTCCTGCGTATTTTTTAAAACATATTCTTAGTAGTTCTTGTAATTTTTCTTCTCCATTATCAAGAATAGGGTTAAGAATTATTAATTTTTTTGTATTTGGGTTTTTTACATCACCAATCCATTTACGATTTTTATACGCTTTATTCCATTGAATTGTAGGACATAGAATAACAATATGTTCAAATACTCCGAGATATTTTGTTTCTAATAAATCAAGAACAAATTCGGTATTCCCACATCCAGTTTGTCCCCAAATAATAGCACAATGAGGGTATAATGGTAAATCCATTTTTAGAAAATAAAATTTTCTATACGAACAAAGTTCGAAAATAAATAAAATAAACTATTTTGGGGGGTGTTTTTGTGTCTATTTTTTTTTTTTTTTGAGGGTCAAAAATATAGGGTTTTTTGTGCTGTTTTTTTTTTGCTTTTTTTGATAAAACTTATGTCATTTTTAGGTCTTTTGAGGTTTTTTTAGGGGTCAAATATCCGACACAATTTGCCACGGGGGGTTACACCCGTGGCATATTGTGTCACAGGTTGGAACAGAAGAAGACTAAACATGCAAAATTTGACAATTTTTTAATAAAAGACATGTATAAAAAGGAACATATAAAAATCATTTTTCTAACAAGAAAGGCCCGAGTAAAATTTCCATGCCATAGGCATTACAATAATAAAGAAAATTAGCTTTTAACAATAATAAAAAAACAGGTGAATGTCATTGGCTTCTGAATTTTCTGAGGGAGGAGTCAAGCAATGCATTATCATCTAATTTGCATGAATTTAATGCACTGAATTAAGCCCCTCCTATCTCATTGTATTTGTATTGTGTACAGGAACTGAACTTTTCTACAGTGCAATAACTTCCAAATAGTGAAATTAATGCATTCTACACGGAATATCGGCCTTTAGAGCATTGAAAGATCAAAGGAAATTGTAAATATCATATTACAATAATATTTAATCCATTTTTCAATATTGGCCATTTATTTTTGCTATTTTCTTCTTCTTCTTTTGCTATTTTGTACTAATATAACATATATCTATCGTCAATTTCCTATTTTACTATCAATTTGCATTTCGACATGAGGACAGGACCCTGTATTGGGTCTTCGCTCTATATGTCGAAATGCACATTGATAGTAAAATAGGAAATTGGCGATAGATATATGTTATATTAGTACAAAATAGCAAAAGAAGAAGAAGAAGAAGAAAATAGCAAAAAAAAAAAAAATGGCCAATATTGAAAAATGGATTAAATATTATAAAAAGGGGAAGGGACCATAGGGCCCAATACAGGGTCCTGTCCTGAAGCACCTGTGGTCTTAGTTAAATAATACTGAATAACTACACGTTGCCCCTTTTTAATACCAAAATAATTCAATGATAAAGTCAAGATTCTCCCAAAACCTGGTTTTGACAAACTTTTGTTATTTCTGTGCTACTCTTTGTATGCATATAACAATTTGATAAGACGTTATGTGGAGTGCGAGTTATTTTCAACCCCAAATCTGCCCAAAATCTGCACGACATATATCAATTGCTTGTCTTTTACCATACATGAATGTCCCCTAGGTATTCATCACATGCGCACAAAAAACAATTCAAAATTATATTCATTTTATAAAATCTGTTTAAATTCTTCCATTACAGATCCTTCATCACATGATTACAAACTTACTGCAATTGCCCTAGATATTGTTCATCGCATACTATTTAAACCTGTTACCACTCCTACTAATAATCAAGAACGTTTTTCATTCTTAAACTCAAATTTACAAACAAAGGCTTAGATGCCATCAATCTTTGTATGATTCTTCATAATAAATATGTTACCGCCAAGATACCGATACTTTAAAGACCAAACAGTTCCTCTGATATCTTATACACACACAAAACCAATTGTAAGGGACCGACCATTTTACCTGAAGGGGAGGGTTATGGTTTTTTTTTCTGTACAGAAAATTTTTTTCGCGCTTCGCGCGAAACAAATTATTTATTTTTTGCACGCGTGTCGACAAAATATTTTTTTTCAAAATTAACATTATTTTTTTGGGCAGAAAGCCTCATTCAGAAAAATTTTTTTCTTCATTTTGGCAGCTAAAATATTTTTTTCACATAAAATCAGATCCAAAATATTTTTTTTTAGAAAAAACCATAGCCCCCCCTTTAAGTTAAATGGTCGGTCCCTAACTAACATCTTCAACCACAAAGGGTATTGCGGGATGTTCAAATTAATGACTTCAAATCAAAGCCATCTTATCACTCTTCCCCATTAATATACGCTCTTGCCGGTCACGTTATAACCGGGGACCTCAACAAAGTAAACAATGAGAAAATACGTGATTTCTTCACCAAAGGTCCAAAATATATCGCGAACCACAAGCCATCAGTTGGAATCATAATTCTAAAATATTGATGGACGCGGTTGAGGAATATGCCAAACAATGGGCTAAGAGAGAGAAGAAAAAAATGGTGAAACGCTGTAGGACTGGATCAGGTCCATAAAGTCATTGGTTGCAGCTCGAATGAGGCGCCTTCAGACAACCACAGCCCACTTAAAAGCATATTCGAGGATCCCGATGTAGAAAAAAACATTGCCCTTTCTCCATGGCAATTATGTTATTGTATCAGTTGACAAGATCCAACGCATCACATTTATCTGCAAAAGGCATTACGTTGATTGTTTAATGAAGGAGAAAAGCATTGGTACTTCATTTGCAACACCACATACAAACTCTCCATCATACCAAGGGAGGACATACTAAACAATAACAAATCTGTATTGTCTTCTTTTGGTATCAATTTGAGTGAAGAGAACAACAGCATGCCTTCTATCTACTTGTTATCTAAGTAACATAAATGTCCTTACAAACACAGATACATTGCTGGGTCTGGCAAATGCACCACTAAACCCTTTTTAAGCCCCCAACTTCATTACTTACTGCAGTTAAAGATGGCCTAAAGATCTATAGTGATAAAATATACTCGACAAGTGAGGTGAATCAGATATTGATTCTCAAAACTCTAAAGACTTATTAGAATATCAATCTTCAACTGAACGCAACCACTGCAACAGTGGTAAAACATTTGATTTTCTACTCCTACATGATAAGCTAAAGTAAGTGAGAACGCAACCGTCACAATCCACTGACAATGGCAACAGTCAGTCAGTACTCCGGGATTTAATACATAAGTCTTTCTGTACTAAACTGTGAAAAAAAGATATTCATTTTTAGTGATAGATAAAGGTGGGGCTTATTTCGTTAAACATCACAGTGATTCACACAAAAAGTATACAGAGAAAGATGTTATGGCACTGTTAAAATTCTTGACTGATAACATATTTGAACAATTTGGAGGACAATTTTTCCAGCAGACAATATGGATACCTATATGGAATAATTGTGGGCCTCTTTTTAAGATTTTGTTTCTTTATTCTTATGAAGCGAAGTTCATACAAGGGCTAGTTCAGAAAAAAAGACAATAAGCTAGCCAAGTCCTTTAATTTCAGCTTCCGTTATATTATAGATGATGTTCTTTCATTAAACAATCCTCAGTTTAAGGATAACCTTCATCTTACAGTACAGACAGAGACATATGATGATAAATGTCCCAATCAGACATGATGTCAGACATGTCCGACAGATGTCCCAGTCAGACTAATCCCCTGCTGTTAATGAGGGTTGAGGGTCATAAAACATGGGTCATAAAATAATTAATTTACCTGACTGGCGTGGTGTTTTAGTGATCCCTTACCTGTGGAAGGCCATAATCATTTTATAAATTTTTAATTATAATGAGTAAAAAAATGTAAAAACAAAACGATAATTATCTAATACTTTAAATTTATCAAAAATTTGATAAGTTTTGCATTTATTTAATTTTGTATTTCAACTTTTCAAAATATAAGCATGATTAAACACTGATAATTATACATGTACAATTTAGATCATTTCAAATGAATATTTCTATTTTCTATGTAAATATAGTCACACTGGTCAACGCGTAATCGGCAATTTGGTTGTTATCGGCAATTCGGTGAGCACCAAGTTTTGACAGATAAATAGATTATCATAAATAACAACTGTTCTAATATGACTCTCTTCTATGGCTTTGGAAACAAAGCTATGTACTAATTCCAACAATATTTTTTAGCACATGCGTATATCTAATACAAAAGGACACTCGTTATGTACAGTTTCACATTTCATTCACTCAATATTAATGTGTAAATAAACTTTAAAATAATGAATCACCCAAAACCTGCAACAAATAATGACAATAATAGAAATTTACAACAGTTACTAAATTTAAGACTCGGAACTGAAATTGACATAACCGTAACCTAGCAACGGTTGTGTTGTTATGAAATCTTATCTATGTTGCATATCATGCTCTACAATTAAGATATAAAAACTTTAATTCTTAACGTTAATAAAATTAATATTTGACTTTTATGCATATTCTTTTCTTTTTTGGCTTCAAATGTAACATAACTAAGCAGTCATATAAATCAGAAATACAACCAGCTCACATAAATACCCGCTTCGATTTTAAAATATCCGTATTTTATATTTTTACAACAAATTATTTGTATTAATTCATAAGCTTATGAGCGACTTGTAATAAAATAACGAATATAGATTTATCTATGTTCATTTATGTGTGTTTGCATGCAGTTTTCCGACAAATTTTAATTCTAGTGTCAAACCCAACATTGCCCTCTAAGAGCCGCTTCGAATATTCAAAACGCTTGTTAAATATATTAGAATCGAAATAGATTATTGCAATTGGGCTCCATGCGAATTAGAACATGGTCAGACCTTATATTTGTCTTCATTTTATACCTCGCTATCGCTCGGTATAAAATATTGACAAATATAAGGTCTGCCCATGTTCTTATTCGCATAGAGCCCGCTTGCAATAATCTATTTCTTAATTAGGAGAGGGCCAGGTAAGAATAAAAGGGTTTTCTATGAGCAAGACGGTTCATTCCCATTTATCCAACTTTTTAATAAAATATACATAACAGGTAAAAACTGAAAATTGGATAAGTGGGAAAAGGTAACATTACTAAAACAACAAATACTAATCAGAGCTTGGGTTAAGTGTTGGACAAAAAATATGCTAGAAAATTAAGTCCTGGTAAAAAAAGTACTATATTATATCTATGTTATGTCATGAATTTTATAAAATTGCTTGAGTCCTTTGATTTTTTTTATTAGTTATCTTTTTGTAATTTTTGTCCTACTTGTTTTGCTTTAATTTGTATTTTTTTACATTAATTTTGTTTTTGCTCTTATTTTTTGTTTTTGTTTTTATTTTTTGTTTTGATGTTAAGTTTGTTATTATGGAATATCTTTGCATTTTTCATCGTGTAATTGTAATTTGATGCCACTGCTGGTGGACTGTTAGTCCCCGAAGGTATTCGCTAACCCAGTAGCCAGTATTTCGGTGATGGCCTGAAAACCCAATTTTATTTTCTTATGGATTTTTTTCTTTTGAAGTAGCCTTGCCTTTATGGTCATTTGATACTAAATATCAATAAATAACAAAATACCGAGGTTATTGTAAATTTAGGTTATGCATATGCGCATTTCGACAACTTATGTCTCATCAGTGCAGATAAAATAAAAACATCTGGAAACCCATGAACCGAAATATGTGTAAACGCTGATAGAGAACATATATGATCTAAATAGGAAAGACAAAATAAGCTAAGGACAGAGCTAACTCCATAGGGTTTAACAAATTTTCTGAAATTTAGATATTACAAATTTTCAAATAAATCCATGAACCGAAATATGTGTAAAGGCTGATAGAAAACAAATTACCAAAAGATTATTTAAAAAAAACAAAGAAATATTTGTTTAATCTAGTACATAAATTAACATTTCCGTGGAGGTTTGCTGTATCTCGATAGTGCTTCTCAGTGCATTTCCAGTAGGCACGTTCTGCATCTCTGTCCTGTTTCCCTGTTTTCGTGACATATCTGTAGCCATTTACTGCTTCATGGTGACCATTTGCATGTTATGGCCGGTGGGGGTGATAGCACAGGCGCGGAGCCCATGTATGTTGAGCCCGGAGCCCATGTATGTGGGGCCTGGAGCCCATGTATATGGAGCCTAGAGCTCATATGAGTGTTGGAGCCAAGAGTCCTAGTGTTGCCCAGAGTCTTAGTGTCTTAGGAGCCTGGAGCCTTAAGTCCAACGTTTAAAAAGGTTGGAGTCCTGAGTCCAGAGCCAAGTGTGTTGAATATAATCTACTCGTGCTTGTGCATTTGCCATAGTTAGACTGAATATGGTTTGTGGCTTGAGTGCATTTGCTAATATGCAAAGCAAATAGCTTTGAATGGTTATTGAGTAGTCGTTGAAAAGTCAGAAATACAGACATAAAATTCACAAATTAAAAGGCTTAGGTGCTTTTGAAACAGTACATGTGATTAAGGGGACGACCATTTGATTTTCAGGAGAAGGCTTGGGCGATTTGCCTAGAAAATTTATTTTTACGAAAATCTCGAACGAATTATTTATTTTCGCCAAATGTCCCTTCAAATTATTCATTTGCAATAAAAAATTTATTCTTCGAATCAAAATTAAATTATTTGTTTTCATGACAAGTAGGATAAGAATATTTACTTTCACTGGTACCAAGATTAAATTATTTATTTACAAAATCGCCCAAGCCTCCCCTTGAAAATCAAATGGATGTCCCCTAAAAATATTTCTTGTAATTGTGTCATTTACTTTTTTCTGTTTTTGCTTTTCGATTTTAAAGTAATATTTACAATTTTTTCCTTTTCCATAAAAAAACTGTATTTATTGGTCATATTTTAAAAAAGTTTTTAATTTTCAATTAATTGACATGTATTTACTTCTTTTTATCAAATTGTGATATTAAATCAACATGAATTTTATCCATGGAACAATTTTTTTGTTAATTAATTTCCTGACTCATTATTATCATGTACTAAATAAACATACCCCTAGGCAATTAAATAAAAATTTGGATAACTGGGAATAGTGATTTTTAAAAAGTTGGATAAATGGGAAGACACCAGCAAGACTTGATACAGGTCATTAATCAATTGCCATTAAATCTTATTAAAGTATGTATGAGCTTTAATAACCCTTTAAGGTTGAAATTAGTTACATGTTGCACGTTTTTGTCCAATAACTATTTCTGCATACGACCCTCATAAATAAAAGTTGTATATTAACATAACAATTGTTAATGCTTATAATTTGATATCTTAGAATTCTACTAAGAACTGATATTGAGAGTGAAATCTGCATTTTACCAATTTTTAGATGTCATCGGGAAACCGGTTGAATTGTTCCATTTGTTATCGGATATCTCGGTTTACGTTATCGTAAAAACAGGTTGTCAATAATAATTGAAATACGACAAATAACAGAAATGTTTGTATTTTATCACTTTTATTTGACCAATCTAACCTTATTAAGTGACTAACAGGTGAGGTTTGACTGTTCTTTGTCTTTTTGGATTTGGTATATGAGTTTTTATTGCAATTTTCCTGTCTAGTGTTATGCATGTGATGATCATGCTTATACTGTTCAAACATAGAAAACGATGAAAACGTATTTAGATTTTCACCTTAGTTATAGCCACACCTTGCCGACATGAACATAGTGAATACTTACCTAACGAACGTGGGGTTATTAATTGCAGTGAATTCTTACAAATAACATTCTTTAATATAGCATGTGTAGTAAACACACAAAGTATTTGATAATTATTTTTTGCACACTATTAATTTCTGCTAGCGACCATACAGCATCTTAGGGAAAGATAGCTCATTCAAATACCAAAAATGAGTTATAGAAATTTCTTTACATGCCAGGTCGCTTATTCACATTTATGGTTGCACTAACGTTGACTCTCCCATTATTTGATGTCACTTATCAATTGCTTCAATTTATTTAGACTGTGAGCCTTAAAGTAAAACCTATAAAACGTGCAGTATGTTTGTTCTTGATCCTGAGAAAAAGAAAATACCAGAATTGCGTATCTTACTGACTATACTTTAGTCTAGCATAAATTGTCGTTGTATATTATATATATTTGTGAGAAGCATTTGATGACCTAAGGCAGGGATAAGAACGACCCTGGAGCAGGCTGGAAAGGTATTTTCTGGCGGTAATATCACAGCGTTGAATTAGAACTGTGCGTGTCTTGCACTTTATGTAGTATTACGTCGTTATATGCTTCTGTAAGTAGCAGTAGCAGTAAGAGTAGTCGATGTAGGACAGTTATATTTCGATCCAACATTATTAAACAGTATCTTCTCTTAAATATGTATAACCATGCAGTTGATTATTGCTCTTGCATCAGAGTTTATTCCGGCGATCAAATACGTATGACTCGCAGAATTATTTGCACTATTTTTTTTCAAGTGTGTGTGTGTGTGTGTGTGTGTGTGTGTGCGTGTGTGCGTGCACAAGTGTTGTGGCAACTTGAGATATAGTTTTCTGTATTTTTCTGAAGAGCAGAGTCAATGGGACTGATATAGAGGGCTAAATTTTATGCCCCTACCCATTTCTTTCCTTTTCAAATGACAATCAAAACACTTTGCCCCGGTTGTCCCTTTCTTCGTTATTTCTTTCTAATTTTAGGTTTTTTCTTATATTTGTTCTCGTTCTGATATAGCAGAAATATTGCTCACTGCACGTCAAACTCTAACTAATCAATCAATCATTCAATATAGGTAAAGCTACACCTCTAAAAGGTATATTGATGCCCTTTATGCCAAGTACAAATATATATCAAGAAACCTCCCTTAAGTGTAAAGTTTCATGATAGTGGTACTAGAACGAAGTATAATGACAACTTAGGCAAATATAGTGTTTTTTCATGTTTTTTCCAACAAGATAACTACATTTTTTGAATGAAAAGTGCTGTAAGGCAGTTCGTGTAAGCATAAATAAACGAACAATTTAAAATTCTTGTCGAACTGCGATAAAATGTCAAAGTATAAATATATACACATATTATTTAAATAAAACGTAAAAATATGATTGAAAACAAAAGACAGAGTGGAGATGGGCCAAGATCATCCACATTGATGTCTTCAAGGGGCCATGGAAAAGAAACAAAATGGCCTAGATGTGAAGTGTTACGCCACAGGTGGAATAAAGGTAAAATAAATTTGACGTTTCCCGTCTAGAGCAAAGAAAAAAATAGGATTACTAGTAAATAATAAATGGGTAGGGGTAGAAAATTTAGCCCTCCACACAAGACCAACATTAATAATTAAAAAATATATATTAAAAAGTATTACAATAAGAAATATAATTGAGAATTAAATGAAATTGAAGATACCAGTCCATGGATTGAACATTAAACACTACTTTTTATATTGATACCTTTGGGGTTCGGGATACCCAGAGTGAATATAATAACTGTTGTCGGTGTTGTCGTGAACTGTCAACCTGAGTAAGGACTGTCACGCTCATGTCCTCCATGGAATGTTGGCGAAACCTGAAATGGTTACCGACAGGTATGTCTTTGTGATCTGTAATGGATCGAAGCTGCACAGCAAAGCGATCCCCTGGAGTCTGCGGCAAGTATCGCTAATATATATTTTGTGACACCGTCTACAAACTATGACATATATCGCATTCTTGGTTATACAAATACAACCAGAACTGATTTTGTAAGAACCATCAGGACCATTGATGAATTCCGTTTCCATAGAGAAAGGACACATTTGACAGATCTTGCGACCACAACTTCGCGTTCCCCTGTATGACTTGTTGTTCCTAGACCATTTTGTTTTTGTTTGTCCGGCATACAAGCTACGAACTGCATCAATTTTTACATAAATTATACTGCTCCCGCCTGAAACATGAAGACAAACTCTGTTGTCTACTACCAGCCATCAGTAAATCCTTCACGTTGAAACGATGTAAAAATTTCATTCATTCAAGGGTAGAGGTGATATACAATCGTGTGCCGGTGCATAACGTATGTCAATAGAACGTATCAAATAAAGCTTCAACAATATTAAAAATTTACGAGAAAAAAACTTGCATTTTATGCTGTCAGGCTTACTAGAGATAGATTGTAAGAATTCAACTAGTTTGGAATGACTTTTATGATTCTTTCACCCTTTTACACATGATAAAAGGAACATTTTCAACCTGTGTTTACGATAACGTAAATCTGTCAAAACCGAGTTATCCTACAACTTCTACCGGTTTCCCGATAACATGTTTTCACATAACCACGCACTTTCAAAACTCGTTTTTTAACTCTTAATCAGAATTTTGATCTAAGTCCGCTGATGTAACTGTTTGGGATAGACAATAGAATAAATAAATTATTTTGATTTATGAATCTAATTGCGTTTAACTTATGAAAAATCGAAAATGTCACGACAAATAGCCAAAAAAATTATCACTTTTGGAAAGCGGCAAATCTTTTTGATGAGAGTAACGTGGTTGTGCTCTTGTATGTATAAAGGGTAATCATTTATGTACAAAAGGTCATAAACAATATTTGCTAAATTAGACCTTGTTGATGAAAATTGTTAAAAACAAATATGCCTTCGTTTTCCAAACATTGCTTTCCTTGTACCGAATTGCCGATAACAACCGAATTGCCGATTACGCGTTGACCAGTGTGATAGTTTATAATTTTTTGATACAAATAATATATATATATATATTAATCTCATTGGCAAATACGCTCACGTGATTTTAAGAATAATCAGTATGTTTCAGTGATGTATATTGACGCTATGTTTCTATTTTTAAGTACTAGTATATTGACGCTATGTTTCTATTTTTAGTTTTATTGACGCTACATGTCTGGTTGGACTCTCAGACTATAGTTTTTCACTAAGAAAGATCTTATGAAAAAAATATTAAAAAGGTATTGGAAAACGCTTTACACATTGATAGGAGTTTCCGCCGGGAAAATAAAAGGGGAAATTAAAATCATACAGAGCAACCACTGAAATCAATGAAAAATATATTTAACAGTTGTCACATGTTTTTTATTGTACATTTCACGTAAACACGCTAATGAAAAGGCTTACTTGTTTCTTTATTATTTGCAAATATAAGAAAAAATGTCGGTATTTATTTATCCTATGAGCACTCATATAACCAATCCTAGATAATGGTAGATCCACATCCGCCTTCAAATAAAGGTTCTATTTCTAATTAAATTTTGATATATTGACAAAATTTCCCTCCACAAAAATGTAATGAGATACCATAAAACTACATATGTAATATAAAAATGATGGACTTTTTACTCTGTCAATATGTTAAATATGGACCTGTTAGGAATATGTTGACCTCTTCGTCCTCGGTCAATATAAACCAAACAGGTCCATATTTAACATATTGACTTCGTAAAAAGTCCATAATTGATAAATATATTTAAAAAAAAACAATTATCTGCAAATCTTAATCCATCAAAAATTGTTAAATAGTAAGAAATTTCTTATATAAGAATTGCATAAAATTTTATGAGATTTAAATTAGTATGAAAAGAGTCATGATTTGTGTCTTATGAAAAAATAAACTTATTAATATTTTTTTTAATAATTAATTATGATCTATTTTAAAATCAAATATATAAAATAGATTTAAAACAAGTAATAAAGCTAATCACCTATACCCTAATAAAAGTCAGTGAAGCAGAAGGACAATTTTATGACCCCTCATAAAATTGTCAGATTTTGGGTTTGGGACATTCCAATAGGGACATTTATCATCATATGACTCTGGCTGTACTGTACATGCCCATATGAACTTGAGATTAAATAGACCACTGATACATCATCATCAGCATCATACATGAACCTATACATCCATATTGACAAATCTGGGGTACGTCTGAAAACAAAACTTTACGACAAGCGTGATGATTTTGACTTTCCCATAGTGAATTTGCCGTTTTTGAGCAGTAATATTCCTCATCTCCAGCATATGGCGTCTGCATTTCACAACTAATTCACTATTGTCTTGCCTGTAGTTTGTACTGCGATTTTGTAAACAGAGTGAAATTACTGTCTCAAAAAGTTATAGATCAAGGGTATGTTCAGTCACTGTTGAAATTGTCATGACAGAAGTTTTACGGTCGTAACCATGATTTGACAGACCGTTACAATGTTTCTATTTCACAGATGAGGGTAGATATCTTTGGGTAAATCCATAGTTTATTATCGGACTGACAAACACCGACTGTGACAAAACCGAAGTTTTCACTGGCAGTGTAACGGGTGCCAAGGATGAACAGATCATGCATATCCTTAGGAACACCTAACGATACCTCAAGTTTTTGTAGGGGTTCACACTGCTAGTGCTTTAGTTTTGTGATGTTCTAGGTTATTTTTGTTTGTTTTGTCTTTGTCATGCTGTCTCGGTTCGTGTTGGATAAGAATTGCCGTGATTTTGGATTTCTGATTTTGGAATTTCCACTTTCCTGATTTTTGCTTCGGTATTCGTTTGCCGGTGTATTTCTAATGTTGGAAATTATAGTTTGTACTATTTACAGCATACTTAAGAATTTGGAATTAAAATACAGTTTAATGCTTAATTCAAGAGGGAAATAAACACCGGTTTTGACGAATTGTCTGCTTATTCTGTGTTATGAACTGGGCTTTATTTTGTGTAAGGTAGTGCTCATTTTCCCGAATAAGTGATCGGCACTTTTTAGTAATTCGACCCTGGGAGAAAACTGGTATGGTGTATATTATCTTTAAAATGTTATTTTCTTTATACAAAAATACCGAAGTTGCATATAAACAGTAAATTTCGTTATGCTGTACACGTGTTACATGTGTTTGATGTACAGCGATATCAAATTAAATGACATACGCCGAAAATAAAAACCCTTGATCAGTGTGAAACCAATATTTTGAAAACGGATTATTCTTAGAAAAACAACGACAGTAGAATACCGAAGCAGAGACAGGGCAAAAGCAAGAACACCAGAAGACGGAAGACCAAAGACACTACATGCCTCATAACACACAAACACTACAAATACAACATACAAAAAAATAAAGCACCCAGTGTGAACTATCTCAAAAAAAAATACAAAATCAAAAACAAGCAAACAAACAAACAGGGTGACATGAAAAAAAAGAAAGAAAAACTATTAATGTTTCCAGAACATTTAACTATCTTATATGGAGATGAATGTATTTGCCAAAATCAATATCCTGATTTGAAGGAATCCATTTCTGGAATTCATCAGGAATCATCACTCTTCTTTTGGACAGTGATGTACATAAATTGCAATTTTAGGCTTTCTTTCAATCTTTCAGCTATATCATAATTCTGCAGCATAAAATAGGCTATATCTAAGTTTAAAAGGGCCGAAACCCGATTTAATTTGGAAACTGGCAATAACTTAATTTTAGAGAATTTTATGTAAAACTAAGGAGTATCTGCCTCTTGCATAGCTCTGTCCTTAGCTGATTTTGGCTTTTCTATTTAGATTTTATTGGTTATTTTTTCTCTATCAATGTTTACACGTATTTCTGTTTATGGACTTCCTAAAGTTTTGATATAATCTTCACTGAAGCCACATAAGTTATCTAAATGCGCATATGCAGAAACAAAATTCACAGTAACCTCGGTATTTTATTATTTAAACAAGTTTTTGTCACTTGGTGTTGACTTACATAGTCCTTGGATTTTTCATTTTAAGACTGATGGTTGGGTTCTCACTTACTTTACAAGTACACAAAGTATATCTTCTTGGTTAAAATGTCATATAATAAGTAATTATAAGAAATCATTTTAATACTTATCAAATCAGTATCACTATATACCTTGAACATTACCATCAAGTGGACACCATGAATTCTGAGATTTAAATAAATTTGAATTGAATATACATACTACAAATAACTATTAATACCTGCCATACCTATATTGGGTATCAAAATTACACAAAAATCCATATAAGCAGAGACATATCGCAGGATCTTTCTGAGTTGTCTATTGAACTAAATAAGATTTTGTCTGCAGTCAAATACAGGCATCAAACCTACTGTGAAACTATTCATGCCCAAAGTCACATAAATCACATGTGGATACTTAAAAATTCTAAGGATTTATTGGAAAATCTTAAATCTCGTTAATTTCTGAAATACATTCTCTCAAAACATTTGATTTTTCCACACTGCATGTATACCACACTTCTTCATGATAAACTAGAATCACGAATCAAAAGTATTATTAAAAAAACCTTTGCCGATTAAAAAAAAATATTGTATTAGGTTATAAATCTTCATTTTTTTTTTCAAAAACCAATTTATAAGGAAAAATATGCTACTATGAAAAACAGGTGTGCCGTATGCTTGATTTTCTAAATGGGTGTAATAACAAAATTACCGAACAGAGTGGTCAAGAGACGTAGTCCATGAGACAAAAAGACAAACCAGGTGGAATCCACCATCAAAATTGTCGACCGCAATGGTCCTGACTTGGTTCATGCATTTAAAAAACAGATGGTGGGTGAAATTTCTCTTACATGGAAAGTTATATTCCAGCTTCTCCTGCTTACGGAGAACATGTTTCAGCTCATTAGTTACGTGAGAGCTAGCACAAATTATACAGACTTTCTAATTAGACATAGTTATCTCCTTGACCGCCTTATTAATCAAGGCTTCATACGTCTCATACGATCATTAAAAAATGATGGATATCAGTCCATTGCGGAAAAATTGAGTAAACGACCCAAAAAGTTCAACCTGTCATTGTTTTTACCAAAAGATTTTTTCACACCTTTTAACAATAAAATAAGATTTTTTGGGGTACCTAAAATGTTTAGCTTTCAAACAGTATGAATTTTGATTACTTTGAATGCATGACTATTTTTTAACACCATAGAAATATTCAGACTACATTCGTGAAGTTAACATGCAACCAGGAGGACGAATTTCCTGTTTTGGTGGTATGATACCGAAATGAATTGATAAAACACATGATTGTCGTAAAATTTGAAATGAATTTTCTGTAAAATAAGTTTCAATTGAAGTTCTTTTATTCCTGAGTTTCGAAGTTGCATAAATTTCATTTCTGAAATGAAATGAAATTTATGCAACTTCGTTATTTTTGTATGACGACGGTATATATGATCTTAATAAAAAATGCGAAGACAATGTCTGTGAAATGAATATTTCAATACAGTATGTTCAATTCATTTTAAAGTGTTAAGGCATTCATGATTTTAAGTGAAACCTTATTACTTTATCTCATATGACTTTCAAAATGTTATAGGTTCTGTTTTGTTTTATTGCACAAATATTATAATGATGTCTTCCTATACCAATCTCGCTTCAAAGTTGCGTGTGTGTTTGTGTCACACAATATAAAATCTATATTTATATCTACATCTTTTCCATCTACAGATAGGGCCTTTGGTTTGTAGTTAGACAGTAGTAAAGCATAGTGCAAGTAGTTTTCTGTAAATGATTGTAATTCTAGACATTCCATAAAATGTTCATTTTCTACTGTAATTTGCATGTCTCGCAAAATACCAAATTTTTTCTGAATTTTCCCTTCGCGGTGATAACTCATAAATTTAATAAACTGTGCAAGTATCAAATGTGATGCTAATATTTTGTCGTTATTTCCGTGCATATTCATCATATATTGTATATTTGCTTCCTTCAGGTTTACATACATTCCTCGACAAGAGACATCTAAGAATATATGAATTACAATGCATTTCCCCCACAACTTGTGGGTATAAACATGTATTATCGTTGAGTTCCAGTGTCATTTGATGCACACAAGACAATTTATGCCTCGGTATAAACGAAATGTGTCCGTGAAATGGTTTCATCCTTGTATATTGGGTGACGAGAATTTTGTCATGAGTGCATTCTGATAAGACATGGTCAATAACACTGTGTGCACTGGCATATTGGAAGTGTTTGTAAAATAGTAGTGCTACCAAAATCCACCCAGATATCTCGTTGTAAGTACCTACCAGTAAGTATGACCTTAAATGGTTAAATAGTGTGTATAATTTTCTATTATTGTCTTCAAAAGTATATTTCGCAAACAAAAAATAGATGTCGACAAAGTCTGCAAAATACAAACAAGAACAGCTGCTTGTTTAAGTGACTTCGAGTCTGACCAATTTGCCGAATACATGCCAATTTGTAATCCTTTATTATTGTAACGTCTGCACTTCAGAAATTATTGATAGAGTATTGCGCAATCAGTGATTTCATCTCTCGATTTCTTTTTAAATTCATCGTTTTGATTTCGTTTTTCAAGAAATATCCAGTCAGTATTTGAGATTGCAAGAATGTGCAAGCATCGCTAATTCTTAGGTCCGTCAAACATTTTAACATACGTTTTTGGACCTTTCTCGTCACTATTCCTCCAAACATTATTGTTGGAATGAAGTAATTTGGGCAATATCCGCACATGACAAAGTAAACCAGGCGATTAAAACAAGTTTGAAAACACGAAATCAAGTTTTCGGGAACCTATAAATTACTCTAGCTTTCTTCCATCCCCCAAAACATGACTGTTTTTAAATAGTACGAGCAGAGCAGTTAACAATTGTCATCTATATTTTTTAAGATATCCGTCAAGATTATTTTAAACATGGCATAACACATCATATTGTATATGTTTAAAAGAATGAATTAATATTTTCTCTGCTTTGGAAAATGAAATCCTCCATTCATGTGGATTGTCCTCCGTTGATCCAAACTTACTACCAATAGGTACAAAGCAAACCCCTTGTTGCACTATATCATATATAAGATCTTCTCCTGGCCATCCAGAATAACGTGGTTGCAATATCCATTCTTTAATGTTCGGAGGCCATGAGCCCCCTAGGCAGTACAGAAGGTCAAACAAAGAATTTAAAGGTGATAAGCTAGGACCATGGACTTTGAACGTACTGATATTATTGCACTGGAAGTGAAGTTCTTTAAAATTGTAATTTGATAATTTATACCCATAATCTGTATTATCGATTAACCGCAAGAAAAAAAGGGAGAAGCTACTGTTTTGAGGAAAAGTAGTAAGAATCGGTCTAAGAACACCAAAGCCTGGGTTTGCATTTTTGTATCTGCAAGCAAACATATCAAGATTTTACGCAGACGAAACGAGTTGTTCATATCTGTTTCGTATAAAACGCAGAATACGTTTCCAACAGTCATGACATCAATATCACTTCTCACTATATCTGGCTAGTCCTTTTAGTTTATTGCTGGAATATATTACAGTTGCATATTCGTTGGTCACTAAATATGAAAATATTTTTTCACCCTTTTTAGTACAGAAAGACTGATTTATTAAATACTGGAGTAATGACTTTAACTTATCATGTGGAAGAGTAATATAGAGTGTACACAAATCAAATGTTTTGACACTGTTGCAGTGGTCGAGTTCACTTGAAGATAAATAGTTTAATAATCTTTTGAGTTTTTGAGTATACTCTATCACCATATACCCCTCGACCATATTTGAAAGCAGTTAGTATTGAAGTTATGGCTTAGAAAGGTCTTTTTGCGCATTTGGCAGACCCAGCATTGTATGTCTGTTTGTAGGGGCATTTATATAACTTAGGTACCCAGTAGATACAAGGCAGATTGTTGTTATCTTCACTAAAATTAATACCAAAAATACTAATTTATGATTGTTTAGTATGTCCTCCCTTGGTATGGTGGAGAGTTTGTATGTGGGGTTGCCAAAGGAATCGTCAATGCCCATCTCCTTCATTAAGCTGTCAATTTAGTGCCTTTTGCAGACAAAAGTGATGTTGTTTTTGGCCTTGTCAGCTGGTACAATAACATAGTTGTCAGGACAAAAGGCAATGTTTTCTACATCGGGATCATCGAATAAACTTTTATAATTGGGAGCTCAGGGTTATCTTAAGGCGACTCATCCGAGATATAATTAATAACTTTATGGACCTGATCCAGTCGAACAGGGTTTCAACCTTTTCCTCCTCTGTTTTAGCCAATTGTTGGGCATATTCTGACCTGTGTACATCAATATTTTAAGGTTATGTGTCCTATTGATGGGTTGGGATTCACGATATTTTTAACCTTTTGTGAAGAGATCACGTAGTTTTTCATTGTTTACGATGTACAGGTCCCCGGTTATAACGTGACCAGCAAGAGCGTACATAAAAGGGGAAGGGAGACAAGAGCGATCAGATGGCTTTGATTTGAAGTCATCAATTTGGACATCCCTCAATACCCGTTTGTGATTAAAGATGTTGGTTGCAATTTGTTTTGTATATGTATAAGAAATAAGAGGAACTGTTTGGTCTTTAAAGTATGGGGATATTGGAGGAAACATCTTTATTATGAAAAAAATTCCAAGATTGATGGCATCTAAGCTTTTTTTTGCAAATTTGAGTTTTAGGAATGAACGATGTTCTTGTTCATTAGCAGATGGGCTAACATGTTTAAATGATCTGTGATGAGCAATATCTAGGACAATTGCAGTTAATTTGATTTCATTTAACGATGGATCTGTCACTGAAGAATGCAAACAAGCCAACCGATTTCCAGCTATGAAGGACTTGAAAACGGGAGACATTGTACAACTCACCATACTAAATAACTAACATAATACCGAAGTTACCGTCAATTTATTTTCTGCATATGCGCATTTCGACAACTTATGTCTCATCAGTGCAGATTAAAACCAAAACATTTGGAGGTCCATTAACCAAAAACATGTTAAAAGTGATAGAGAACAAATAACCAAAATGATCTAAATAGAAAAGCCAAAATTCAGCTAAGGATAGAGCTATGCATGAGGGAGATGCTCCTTAGTTTTAAACAAAGTTTCGTAATATTTAGATATTGCAAGTTTCAATACAATCGATTTTCGGGTCAGCACCGAAGTGCTGACTACTGGGTTGATGAATACCCTCGGGGACTAACAGTCCACCAGCAGAGGCTTCGGCCCAGTGGTAATAAATAACATAATACCGAAGTTACCGTCAATTTATTTTCTGCATATGCCCATTTCGACAACTTATGTCTCATCAGTGCAGATTAACACTAAAACATTTGGAAGTCCATTAACCAAAAAACATGTTAAAGCTGATAGAGAACAAATAACCAAAATGATCAAAATAGAAAAGCCAAAATTCAACTAAGAATAGAGCTATGCATGAGTACCCTCGGGGACTAACAGTCAACCAGCAGAGGCTTCGGTCCAGTGGTAATAAATAACATAATACCGAATTCATTGAAGGGCTTCTTCAAAATAAAGACAAAAAACTGGCACAGTCCTTTAATTTCAGCTCCCGTTATATAGATGATATTTTATCACTTAACATCCCTCGCTTTGGTAATTTTCTTCATCTTATTTATCCAAAAGAGCTTGAAATTAAGGAAACTACAGATACTTCCACATCGGCTTCGTTCCTTGACCTTCATCTTGAAATTGACAACAGAGGTACATTACAAACTAGCCTGTATGACAAACGCGATGACTTCACTTTTCCAATAGTCAACTTCCCTTTTCTTTGTAACAACATTCCAAAAGCACCAGCATATGGAGTTTACATCTCAAAACTCATTCGCTACTCAAGGGCTTGTGGTCGTTACAGTGACTTCCTTGATAGAGCTCAGTTGCTTACAAATAGACGACTTAAGCAAGGGTATGTTACCAAAAACTTAAAGTCATCACTACAGAAGTTTAACGGTCGACATCCCGATCTTGTGGATCGCTATGGGATATCTGTTTCCCAGATGACAACAGATCTTTCCCTCTGCAACTAAAGTTTGTTTTCCTCTATCGGATTTGACATGTTCAACACGGCGGGTGTCTTATAAGAAGCAGGAGATGCTTGCTCTACCGGTACACCTGATCTCATCCATTGTTTTTATTGGGTCCGTGTTGTTCATCTGTATGTGTGTCTTCGTTTTTCTTTTTTGTCCTGTACTTAAGTGGTGTCCTTGTTTCTTGGTGTGTCCGATGTTGCCATTGTCCATGGATTGTTCGTTCTTTTGATTGACGGTTCGGTTCTCACTTACTTTACCGTCAATGTATTTCTTCATATGGCTTAAAATTAAATTTCAAATCATTACTAACTACACAAGCTGATACATCTTTGACAAAAAAAAAAATGAAATATGACTATATGTTTTATCATCATCTTTTTGGGGTATTTTAAGACACCAAGAAGTGTATTGCATGTCCAGAGTTCCGGTTATAGTGTGGGTGGTATGGTAAATTATTCTTGTAATTACACATATTTGTCTATTGGTCCCTTCGTTGGGCAACGACAATTTGGACAGACCAGTTGAGCACTAAACATAAATGTGTTAAAAACTAAACCTTTTATATAAAAAAGACCCTTTGTGACTTTGTAATCATCAGAACTGTTGATACTTGTTTTGTTTGAGATCGTGTGTCTGATAAGTAATAACATTAGTTTATTAATGAATGGAAAATTCATTTGTTATTTGATCGCTCACAGGCACTTGTTTCATGAAAAAAATTACAGTTTTCATACTGAATATGGGGCAAGGCCAAATTCAATGAATATTAATGTGTATAGGAAGAGAAGTGGCACCCAAAGGTGAGTGTTTTTGACACAGTTGTACAGAAAAATATATCAGGAATCAAACGGTGCAATCCATACATCAAAGGGATAAGCAATAATCAGCCAATAACGAGTTGAAGTGAGACTGGTGAAAACCATAGTTGGTTACCTTGTGGAAGAAGAGAGGGAGGGACTGATTTTTTTTTATGAAACAAGTGCCTATGTGATCGCTCTATATCTGAACGAGGGTGGACTATAAGAACATACAGCTTATTCAAAAACAGATTTGAAAATAAATCTTATTACAAAATAACATTTCCGTTTAAACACAGAAGCTCTATGGCTAAATTTAGCTGTGGCACAGGGCCACCTCGAATAGAGGCGAAAAAAGTGTGGAATTTTAAAGCCATCACACAAAAGTAGTCATTTCGGTAAAACCTGTATTGAAGATGAAGTCAATGTTTTAATATACTGCTCGCTATTATACAATTATAGTCTGTGTATGAGGTCGATACGATGTTATATCGACCTGGGAAAAGCATATCGATTTTTGAAAAATAAATTAAACAAGATTATAAACATTCATAGAAACATGCGATATGCATTTCTATAGTTAGTAACATGCGGTATAACCTTTTTTATATACAGTGTTCTAGTCAATCTCTAAAAATACAGTTGGTCATGTGATCAGTTCTCCACTAATCAAATTAATAATATATAATAATATCAGAGAAGTTTTATTGAGGGAAGCAGAATTTTAGGAAATAACTAAATACCGAACTTACTGTAAATTTAAGTTCTGCATATGGCCATTTCGACAACTTATGTCTCTTCAGTGAAGATGAAATCTAAATATTTGGAAAACCATAAACCCTAAGATGTTGTAAACTGATATAGAACAAATAACCAATATAATGTGAATCGAAAGCCAAAATCAGCTAAGGACAGAGCTTTGCATGAGGGAGATACTCCTTAGTTTTCAATATAATTTAAAAAATTTAGATACTAGTATTGGAAGTTTCCAAATAGGATCGGCTTTGATGAAAATGATTTTAAGAATTTTAATGAGAAATTTTATCCTCCAATGAAAACGTTTTAAAAACATGTGTCAGGGCCTGCTGTATGATTTTACACATTCATAGAAATTTCTTTTTCGTAAATATTAATTGTTTTTATGTGTTAGTGTATATCAATTTCAATTATGTTCAAAATCGTCTCTTGTAATTCTCACATTTTAATATATGTTTTATGTATTGTACATGTATGACCTTGTATTGAACTTGAAAATCAAAGTTATCGGCAAACAGGAAGTAAATGATTGACGAGCTTCAAAAAAGAAGACACGATACAACTCATCATACAAAATCTTTAAATCGAATACAAAATCATTACTACATACACAAGCTGAGAAACCCACGATGAAAATTTCAATATGTGTCTATGATGGAAAAAAAATCAAAGTTATTGGTAAATAGAAAGTACAGGAATTACGGACTTGAAAAAAGGGAGATATGGTAAAACTCCTACTGCCAAAGCTTTAGACCAAAAATAACATCATTACTACATACACTAGCTAAGGAACCCTTGATGAAAAAATTCATACCTCGGAAATGAAAAGCGCCAAGTATAAGTAAGCAGGTATATAAAAAAAGGAATATAGCCAAAACAGACACAGTATATATTTTACACTATACTGAAGCTCCAAGCTAGAA
Organism: Modiolus philippinarum; assembly: GCA_002080025.1. Taxonomy (NCBI): domain Eukaryota; kingdom Metazoa; phylum Mollusca; class Bivalvia; order Mytilida; family Modiolidae; genus Modiolus; species Modiolus philippinarum. The sequence goes on from MJUU01053640.1 coordinate 22,720, forward strand.
ATCAAGTTGCTGTCACTTGTAAATGCTGAGAAGAGTGTGAAGGAAAAGTCCCATTTTGAAATGAAAGTTAAAAAGCATAACATCGGCAAACAGGGAGTAAGATAGCAATGTGACCGAAAAGGAGAGACGCAGTATAGTGCCAAAGCTCTCTGCAAAATATCAGGAGGCTAGGAAGTGCAGTTGCTGAGAAAAGTGCGATGAAAAAGTCCAATTAGCCAAATAAAAGTAATAAAGCACAAAGTCGGTAAACAACGAGTCAGTGGTAATTAGATAAGGCCAAAAGGAAAGTCGTAGTAAAAACCACATATTGAAGCAACATATTAAATTTCTTATATTGCAAGTGCAGAGAAAAATGTGACAAAAACATAGTGGGACGGATGGACGGACAGAGGTAAAATAGTATTCTCTATCTACTTCGGAGAGTAGGTAAAAAAAGTTTCCAGCTTAAAGCAACAATTCTAATGAAATAACAAAATACCGAAGTTACTGTTAATTTATTTTCTGCATATGCGCATTTCAACAACTTAGGTGTAGGAAAACAAAAGCCAAGGATTGCTTTACTCAGAATTGACTTTTTTGGAAGTTTTATTGTCTACAATTACCGTTAAAGTAATTCCCTATCACGTCTTATAAGATCGGGCACAAACGTTTCAAGAGGTTCGAGATTCATTGTTTTTCATCATTGCCCGTACTAAGTCATGACAAATTGCGGTTGACAATTTTCCGGAATTTTTTCATCTGCTTTGTTTTTTGCCCTTTGGATTTCGACTCTTTTGGTCGTCTGGATTTCCACTGTCTTTTTTAATACAATGGGAATCCAGATGATCAAAATTATCTACCCTTTTGATTAGGAACTCTAAAAAACTGGCACAAAATCAGTATTGTCGATGTAAAATGAACGCTGTGGTTTTTGCACGTTGTGAAAATATTGGTTAAACATTTTAATTATCTAAAACTCTTGATTTATTACATTTTAGATAAGATAATTAACGAGGTTAAAATGAAAATAGAGTTAAGTGGTTGTTATCTTGACCCGGAGGAAGATATTTTGCATTTAGCTGACGATGAATTAAAAAGTGCACGGGATAAAGCATGTTATATGTTAGATGGGCCTTTCCGAGATAAAGTGAAATTCAGTAGCCGATTATAAAAAGAGAAAGATATGACAGTTACAGATACATTTGAGAAAACCATTTATTAAGGGGAATGTAATTAAGCCAATTGCTTTACTGTTTTATTGAAAGGGTGTGCTTGACAACTTCGTCATGGAATCATAGTTAACAAGTAACAAAAACCGAATTTACAGCGGATTTAGTTTCTGACTTTGTGCATTTCGACAACTTATCATCTTATTAACCTCAGTGCCGATCGAATCAAAACAATTGGAAACCCATAATCGAAAAATGCGTAGAACCTGATATAGAACAAATTACAAATAGGATCTAAAGAAAAAAAAATCAGCTAAGGACAGAGCTATGCAGGAGAGAGATACTCCTTAGATTTTAACAAAATTTCTTAAATTTAGATATTGCAAGTTTTCGTTCAGCCCAGTACTGAAGAACTGGGTTCTGAATTGGGGAATACCTTCGGGGACGTACAATTCATGCATTATCTTTTTGTCGGACAACGGATACCAGCGATTGTACGAACATTTTGCCAATTAATTTTATGTCTGTTGACGATCCCGCATCCATGACATGATAAACATGGATGTAGTATTGTTCAACATCTAGCAATAAATTATGGCTTATGGGATAATTCATAACACTCCATATACCAACACCATATTCAATGACTGAACAAAGTATATCTTCATACAATTTATTGAAAACACCATACTGGACACTACCCATAATTTTACTTAAGCTACAACCAACCCAGGGGACCGATTAGCCGACTGAGTAACAGCATTTACGGTGAAATTGCTTTCTAGATACTCGTTTAATACTAACAAATAAAAGAATATGCAGTAAATACTAACAAATAAAAGGATATGCAGTAAATTTAAATGGGACAAAATGGTAAGATTAAGCAAATGGAACAACGCTTTCGTTGTTGTTCTTCGTCTTGAAGTCACCATGAGGCCTTCAACAAAGAGCAAACTTCACAAAGTTTATGACGGCCCCTAGCACTGGTTGGAGCGGAATTTATTGCTAGATGTCGAACAAAAGAGATTTTGTCTCGTGTTCATTTACTCCATATCACTTCATAACTTATTAAAGATCGGAGTTGGTCTCTCCTGCAGTGTGGAGTCCGTAGAGACGTTGTCGTATGAGATTTTAAAGTCTATGAAAACTGCAAGTCCCGGTTGCGGTTTTCGCTATGTTAACTTCCGGCGTGAGAATTGCAAGTCCCGGAAATGCGAAATGTGCGGGAAATTTCTGTTTTATTCAAACTACGATGTGATATCTCACATTATGTTGCGAAACATTAAATTTTCTTAATTACAAGAAGCACTGTTGGTCTTAATTTTCTGTATTTAATTATGTATGTAAGTGCTTGTACTTTAGCGAAAATGAAAGTACATCACGTTTTTCAGTAGTTATTTTATCAGGAAAGAAAAAATGCATGGGAAGTAATTTTATTATAGCTTATAGAACTTTTGTATTTCTATAGAAATATGTAAAATATGGCTCAAACTTCTTGGCTGTGATAAAATTTGCAATGAAAAATAATGATCCTGAATGGTTAGATCTATATGGGATGGTTTACTTGAGACTAGCAAATAATTCTGACCATATATTGTTATTTATTAGTTGGTTGGGTCATAAAATGTCATTCTGACCTTATGCTTGCAGATTTCATGGCTGTGGAAATAATTGCGATTAATAATTATGATCAGTTATGGATATCTATGGTCAGGTTGGGTAATAAAATGCCTTTCTGACCTTATGCTTGCAGATTTCATGGCTGTGGAAATAGTTGCGATTAATAATTTTGATCAATTATGGTTATTTATGGTCAAGTTAGGTGATAACATGTAATTCTGACCTTATGCTTGCAGATTTCATGGCTGTGGAAAAAGTTTTGATTATAATAATGATCAATTATGGCTATCTATGGTCAAGTTGGGTCATAAAATGTGACTATTTAAGTTCTGTGTAGGTTAGTTTGTAATAATGTCCTTAGCTTTTTCTCAAAACATTTCTATAACCACAAAATACTGCAAGACAGAGTCACAGGATTTCGAGAAAATAGAAAGATATAAAATGTATAATGTATTCAGCAATGATTTGAAATATAAAAAACTACAAACAATTCGTTAATTTGCATTCAATTTTTTTCTACAAAGAAATTCACTGACCCCCCCCCCCCCCCCACTACACACACACCAGTAAAAACATAATTTCCGTCCTGTTGATGTGTCTCTGCATGTCTATTGATTGTTAAATGGTGCATATATTTTGCACCTCTTTTAATAATGTTATATCTCCATATTTTACAGTCAATTTACTGCAAAACTTAATCGATCCCCGCTACTCCGTCGGCAACTTTTTTTCTCGATAGCTAATTATTGCTTTGTCATGTTAATATTTTTAACAGTTTAATAAATATTTTATTCGTATAATCTTAATCTAACGTTAGATTAATCTATATAGAAAGCATATTTTAAAATATTTCGGCCGTAGATCGTATACTTTAAAATCTGATAGACTTTAAAATCTCATAAACCCCCGTATGAAATCTGCAAGTACATGACCAAAACCGGAACCGATACTTGCAGTTTTCATAGACTTTAAAATCTCATACGACAAAGTCCCCGTGCAAGAGATGTATGCGCTCTATACATTTCAGTTATGATGTACTTATTCTTGAGAGATTTTCTCATCTGGTCTTTTTGTCGTGCGATTGTAAGAACGTTTTGCAAATTAATTTCATGTCACGATCCCACACCGATAACATGATAAACATGAATGTAGCTTTGTTCGACATCTAGCAATAAATTCCGCTCAAACCAGTGCTAGGGGTCGCTTTGGACTTACTGTAAGGTATGACAAAGCTCATTGTTGAAGGCCTAATGATGACTTCAAGATGAAGAACAACAATAGAGGCGTTGTTCCATTGCTTGTTTTTACCGTGTATTTGTCTCATGTGCATTTACTCCATATCCCTTCAAAGATTATTATGTCAAAAAGTGTTATGAATAATTAGGACTGCATAAAGTTAAAAATACGATTAACCAATTTTATACGAGAGCGAATCGGGGATGACTTATGACTAAAACGAAGTTTAAGACAATGACTCTGAAGTATAAAGATAAACATTACTTTTCACTGTCTACGACCTTTCACTAGCAATTCGTGTTGACTGTTGTTACCGGACACTACTGCAATGGAAGCGCAGGATTGGAGGGCCATAAAACCGGTTTAACCCACTATTTCATTTGAGTTTTCTGTATCAAATCAGGGCCATAGCGGTTTTCATTTTTTCCTGTCGTTTTCACCTTCTTTGTCTTCTTGTCCTTTGGATTTCAGATAATTCTGTTTAGTTATTTTGTCATTATTCTCGTAAATATTCCAATATAATTTTAACAATCCATTTTAAAGTATAAGGACAGAAATATGTTTGTCCTTAATTTTCCAGACAACACAATAGTTTTTTCTCGGGACCGTTTAAGATATTGAAAATAAACAAGAGGCTCTCAAGAGCCTGTATCGCTCACCTGGACCATGGCTGCCATAGATAAAAGGCATTTCCAATAGGAAAAATGAAAAATAACATTTAGCAGAATACTTTTTTTCTAAAATTACAGTATTCTTGTTTGGTTTCCATGGCAACCGAAAGATCCACCATCCATAACAACCCATAACAGAACACCATTCAAAAAAAATTTGGGCAGGGGTTCCCCTTATAATTAAAGTAATACATAGTGCTGAAATTAAAACATGCAGACCACTTTTCAAATAAAAATTCAAAAATTTGGGCAGAGGTTCCCCTTTAAATCAATAGGGCCAATGTAAAAACTATGTTCCAGATGGGGCCATCTTGGATGAGGCATGGACCTACCAGATACATTTGTACATTGTGGCTTAGATTGGTTCTAATTGAACTAGTAGTTTCTGAGAAGAAGATCTTTGAATATTATATTCCATAGGGTCCAATGTTAAAACTATGTTCCCACTGGCAGCCATCTTGGATGAGGTACAGACCTGCCGGATACCTTTTTTGGA
>MJUU01053640.1:28206-40817 GCA_002080025.1 Modiolus philippinarum
GGGACCATCTAAGGACCATTGTGACTAAGTTTGGTTATAATTGGACTGGTAGTTTCTGAGAAGAAGATCTTTGAATGTCTTTCCCATAGGGTCCAATGTTAAAACTATGTTCCCGCTGGCGGCCATCTTGGATTAGGTACAGACCTGCCGGATACCTTTTTTTGGATGGGCCCATCTGAGGACCATTGTGACTAAGTTTGGTTATAATTGGACTGGTAGTTTCTGAGAAGAAGATCTTTGAATGTCTTTCCCATAGGGTCCAATGTTAAAACTATGTTCCCCACTGGCGGCCATCTTGGATTAGGTACGGACCTGCGGGATACCTTTTTTGGATGGGACCATCTAAGGACCATTGTGACTAAGTTTGGTTATAATTGGGCTGGTAGTTTCTGAGAAGAAGATCTTTGAATGTGTTTTCCCATAGGGTCCAATGTTAAAACTATGTTCCCCGCTGGCGGCCATCTTGGATTAGGTACGGACATGCCGGATACAATTTTTAAAGGGGACCACCCAAGGACTATTGGTTCCAATTGGCCCAGTGGTTTCAGAGGAGAAGATCTTTGAATGAAAAGTTTACGCCGGACGGACGGACGACGGACGACGGACGCCGGACGACGGACGACGGACGCCGGACGCCAAGTGATGGCAAAAGCTCACCCTGGCATAGCCAGGTGAGCTAAAAAGAAGTCTGAATCGACTATTGATTGCATAAATGAAAATGTTCCTTACGTAAATCCATAAATCTAAATATGTATAAAAGCTGACAGAGAACAAATTACCACATAGCATCTAAATAGAACAGGAAATATCAACAAAAGGACAGAGCTTTGCAAGACGGAGATTCCCAAATACTGATCATACATGACTTTAAAAGAAAAATCTTTTAAACATGTAATAGTTTTTATACCCCACCACACGTAGTGGCGTGGTATTATGTGATACCCTCAGTCGTGTGTCCGTCCGTCCCCCGAAGGTTTCCGACTGATAACTTTTGAACGGAATAACATACAGTCTTCAAACTTGGTATGTAGCTTGTTCACCACAAAACTCAGGTCGAGTTCGAGTATGGGTTCAGAGGTCCAAGGGGTTCTGGAGTTATGCCCCTTGATACTTCGAAATTTTGTGAAACGTGGCGGGGTATCATGTAATCCACCAATACTATTTTTTTATTTTATTGCACAAATATAATAAATTGTATTCGTATACTAGTCTTACTTAGGGTAGTTTTGATGAATACCCTGTTTGTTTAACGTTTTATTAAAAGATGTGTCCAGAACGAACAAAACTTTTCCATTTACTGGAAGGACATCTACCGGCTTATAGTTAGACAGTAGTAAAGCGTAGTTTAAGTAGTTTCCTGCAAATAATTGTAATTCTGGACCTTCTATAAAATACTTGTTTTCTACTGTGATTTGCATGTCTCGCAAAACATCAACTTTCTTCTGAGTCTCCCCTTCGTGGTGATAACTCATAAATTTAATAAACTGTGCAAGTATTAAAGGCGATGCTAATATTTTGTCGTTATTTCCGTGCTTGTTCATGAAAAAATGCATTTGTGCAGCGTGAATGATACGTTGTTCGGGTGTGCAGACATTCCTTGACAAAAGACACCTGCTAATATATACACTACAATGCACGTCGCCCAAATCTAGTGGGTATAAACATGTATTCTCGTTGAGTTCCAGTGTCATTTGATGAACACAAGACAGTTTATGCCTCGGTATAAACGAAATATGTTCGTAACTGAATGGTCTGTGGAAAGGTTTCAGTCTAGCATATTGAGTTACGAGAATTTTGTCAGAAGTGCATTCCGACAAGACATGGTCGATAACATTGCGTGCACTTTCAAATTGAATGTGTTTATAAAATAGCAATGCTACCAAAATCCAACCAGATACCTCGTTATAAGAACCTACCAATGAAAATGATCTGAGATCCTTAAATTGTCTATACAATTCACTATTGTTGTCTTCAAAATCATATCCCAAAAACAGAAATAAATGTCGACAAAGTCTACAAAAAACAAACAAGAACAGTTGCTTATTCAAGTGATTACAAGTCTGTCCAATTTGCCGGATACATGCTGCTAAGTAATCGTGTATTATTGTAACATCTGCATTTAAATAATTATTAATGGAGTAGAGCAGAGGATAAATTGCACAATCGATGATTTCATCTTTCGATTTCTGTCTTAATTTCACCGTTTTAATTTTGTTTTTCAAGAAAAATCCCATCAGTATTTCAGATTGCAAGAATGTAAAAGCACCATTAATTCTTAGATCCGTCAAACACTTTAACAGTCGATTTTGGACTTTTCCTGTCACTTTTCCTTCAAACATATTATTTGTTGGTATGAAGTAATTTGGACAATATCCGTAAGTGACAAAGTATATTAGTCGGTTAAAACAAGTTTGAAAACATGAAACGAAGTTTTCGGGAACCCATAAACAAGTCTTGCTTTTTTCAATTTCCCAAAACATGACAGTTTTCAAATAGTATGAGCAGAGAAGTTGACAACTGTCATCCGTATTTTTTAAAATATCCGTCAATATTATTTTAAACAAGCCATAACATAACAATTGCACGTGGTTAAAAGAATGAATTAACATTTTCTCTGCTTTAGAAAAAGAAATCCTCCATTCATACGGATTGTCTTCTGTAGATCCAAACTTACTACCAATAGGTACAAAGCAAACGCCTTGCTGCACTATATCATATATAAGATCTTCACTAGGCCAACCACAATAACGTGGTCGGAATATCCATTCTTTAATATTCGGAGGCCATTTTCCCCCTAAGCAGTACACAAGGTCAAACAAAGAATTAAAAGGTGATAAGCTAGGACCATGGACTTTGAACGTACTAGTATTATTGCACTGGAAGTGAAGTTCTTTAAAATTATGATTTGATATTATGTACCCATAATCAGTATTATCAATTAACTGCAAAAACATGAGAAAGATGATACTGTTTTGAGGAAAAGTTGCAAGAATTGGCCTTAGAACAGCAAAGCCTGGGTTTGCATTTTCCGTGTCTGCAAGCAAATATATCAAGTTTTTACGCAGACGAAAAGAGTTGTTTATATCAGTTTCGTATAAAACACAGAATGCGTTTTCAACGGTCATAATATCAATATCACTTCCTACCATATCTAGTCCTTCTGCTTTACTGCCGGAATATATTACAGTTGCATACTTATTTTTCATTGCACTATTGATAACATTGAAAAATCGCTGTCTCATTCGAACAATATCTTCCGATCCAATTACTTCACACAGATAATCGTATAGATTGCCAGTCATTTTAGACTATGCTGATCATATGACTTCATAAAAATACTTGTACAGCTTTGCTTGATATTTTGAACTCTGTAGACCTTCTAACTCTGACATAAATAATCATTTTGACATTCCTTGCCCATAGCCGCTTTCAGACCCTTCATTTTTTACAAACTTAATAATTTTGGAATAAGCTATTACAAGTACTTCATCAGGTACTATCACCATTGGTTAAATCTGAAATGCACATAAAAATGGTTGTAATTACTTGTTAAGATGCACATACTAATTGTCAGGCGAAAACTAAAAGCAGCGACAGACTGAATAATAGAGGCCCCTGTAGTGCAGCCATTATTTTTCAATTAAAAGGTATTGACCAATATCAGTTAGTTCCTTGTAGATATCACAAGCAGAATATGGTGGCCAAAAATATCAGATTTTTGAATTTTATAGAATTTTGAAATGTAATTATATACTAGGAAGTATATATACCTGAAATATCCCCTACAAAGCAGAATTTAATAATTCTTTAATAATTTGTTCATTTATACTTTTAACCCCGGCTTTTAACAATGATCATGTGATACAAATATTGTATCATGCCGAAACCATCCAAGCTAGGACACTCACTACACGAGATTGAAATCAAGTGAGGCCACGACCATTTGCAGCCTTTTGACACACGAAATGAAACTTGAGACAGAAAACAGATAATAAATCTGAAATTTCATTTTACCTGAAATAATATTCTACTATACAAGGTCAATTTTTAGCCAATTTATGCCGTTTACTAATTCTAAATTTAGCTTACCAGGAAAGAAGTAGGTACTCCAACGAAGAATTTTGTAAGCAAAGTATGATGATTTATCAATTTTCATTGCACAAATACAAAATGATGACATGGTGCATGAAGACGCACGTTAAGTGTTGAATTTAAATTACAACCTATACTTTCTAAGTGCAAAACTACAAATAGATTCCTGGATGCACGTATTTGCAGGGCAATTTTAACTTTTACTTGTTTTTGGAGTTTTCTCGAATTTTCGTCGTAGTTAATCTTAAATAGTGGGCAAAGCGCCGTAACTCCAAATAATATTGAACCAGTATTTCCTTAGCTCTTAATAGAACTGGTAAATGAGAGGAAAAAAAACCGGAAGTGGACTAATTGTAATTTTATAATTATGTAAATTCATCCTTAATCTATATTTTTTGGAAATTACAAGTCTCATTTCTTATTATTGATTCGGACAACAATCTTTTTGCACCGTTATATTCATTTTTTTTCGTTGGAGTACCTAAACGAAGTAATTGTCGTCTTCACATATATTTTTCGATCTCAGATTTTGGGATCAATTACCATTTTACTAATGCTTGGATATCAGATATGAAATTAAACAACTTGAAGTTTACATCTTAACTGCAGCTAAAATACACTGGCACGGATACAAATAAAGTGTCAAGGGAGTATATAGACCTTTTAAAAAAAAGGGTATTTAGATACCGTTATCAACATGTGGTAGAATTTGCTATTTGGACTTATCTTTCTTTAAATTCTGGGTTTTTAGATTGACCAATAAGAATAACATTTTTGATAACATCATTTTAATTTTTGTACTTAATCCAGTTAAAATATATGAATATTTGTTAAATATAATAATTTATAGATATAACGGTCCTAAATTTCCTAATTTTGTTATTTTAGATTTCTGTTTACAGTTTTTATATGATAAAATTAATTTTGATATCCTTAGCATTTTCACATGCTACATACGTATGATGATAACTGGATGTCACGGGTGTTGTACCACCACTTGATCTAGGAAAAGATAACTACACTTTTGAAATAAACGTCCTTGGCTGTGTCTGTCCCTTTTTAATTTGGATCTATTATAATCTGATACCAGTGTAGCGCAATAAATAATAATTTGGTTGGTACATTTAGGACAAACAAAATTTTATTTTTTTATAATATTATGTCGAGCTCTCGACTTCACATAATAAGTCGAGCGCTCGACATAATAAGTCGAGCGCTCGAGATGATAAGTCGAGCGCTCGACATAATAAGTCGAGTGCTCGACATAATATCATAAAAAATAAAATTTTGTGTGTCCTAAATGTACCACCGTAGATATGAGAATAAAATGAATTAAAAAGGTCTGCATGCAGTATCTGTTACTGATGCAAGAGAGCTAGTAATGTATTAGTGAAAATATTCAAATACAAAAATTTACTGAACAGATACAGAGAAAGTCATCCCAAAAGATGTAAGAAATTAACACTTTAGTATCAAGCATTTATTTATTCCGTCGTCCGTATTTTCCTTGCACATGTCCGTATTTTGCTGACTAGCACTGGTACAAGTATATGCGTTTTTGACTGGGAAAAGTCTAATTCGATATTATCTGGTTTTTACGTCCAATTGCACGAGATCAACGTAAAGGATATGACAACTAGGTACCGTTTAGCCATGGTTCACTTGACCACGCGTTTCAAACATCGGCATGACCAAGGTGTCCGCATTTAGCAGAATCTCTCCTACTCTCCCACATCATTAGTTGAAGTCAGAACTCCTGGACTTATACTTCAGTCTTTCTGTACTAAAAAGGTGAAAATATTCATATTTGGTGCTTGGTAATGATGGGGTCTATTTCATTAAATAACAAAATGATTCAAACAACACGTTTAAAGAGGAGGATGTATTTGTTATGTTGGAATTTTTTATTGATAATATATTTGTAGAATTTGAAGGACACGTATAAGTATTCGACCAGACAATAGGGATACCTTTTAGCCGATTTCTTTCCTTATTTGCACGGCCCGGGTTCATACAAGGTCTAGATAAAAAAGGAAATAAAGGTTGTCAACTACTTTAACTTCACTTTCCGATACATATATGATGTTCTGTCATCGAACAATTCTCAGTTTCAAGATTATCTTGTATACCCTAATTAACTTAATGTTAATGACACAATCGAGACACCATAATCAACATCATACATGGACTTACTGATATCTGATACCCCTACTGATATCTCTGTTAGTCTGACAACAAAATGTTTAGACAAGCCTGATAATTTGGTGTTTCTGTAGTTGTAAACTCCCAAGCAATCTTTTTTGTCGAATTTGGGTTAACGGAATTACACACACCGATATTATATATCGATCTTTAAGGGCAGCTGCATCGAAATAATAATGTCGTAGTGATCAATTTAGGTCACATTTTATTAAAAATCACGCTATAGTTCGAATCGCATTTAGAAAATCTCTTGAAACTAAAAGTTCGCTTAATTTCAGCAACAAACCCGTAACAAAATGTCATGCAGATAGTTCATTATTTAATCTTTACAATTATTTGTCATTTATCTTTATGAAGTAATTTTCATGGTCAGCATTTGTTTTTTGAGTTGTCTAATTCCTGGAGAACAATTTCAATTATTTTGAATAGTAATTTCCAGTTTTTTTGCAACCAATGATTAAAAGAAACCTTGAATTCAATTTTTAAGCGTTAACCCTTCAAAATTGAAGAAAACCTCTACAAATAAATCATATTTTTTGCTTTTGTATGACTTGAGGCAATATTCATAAAAACTAACTGAAATAAAACATAGGAAAACCAATGCAACTGGACCAAAACCCTATTATAATAACATAATTGATGGTGAAATATCACTTTAAATGTGGAAACACTTCTTAAAATTCAAAATACAAGCAAAATGAAATTTTCAATAGATTCGAGTTGGTCTATCAATTTTTTCTTTTTTGTAGGTACTCCAACGAAGAATTTTGAAAGCAAAGTTTGAAGATCTATCAATTTTCATTGCACAAATACATAATGATGACATGGTGCATGAAGACGCACGTTAAGTGTTGTATTTAAATTACATCTGCAAATTCATGAATGCACGTAGGTGCACGGCAATTTTAACTTTTACCTGTTTTTGCAGTGTTCCTAAATTTTCGTCGGGGTTTATCTTAATTAGTGGCCAAAGCGTTGTAACTCCAAATAATTTTGAACCAGTTTTTCTTAAATTCTGATAGAACTGGTAAATGCAAAGAAAACATATACCGGAAGTGGACAAATTGTAATTTTACCCTTAATTTAATTTTTTTTTAAGATTAAGAATTTAATTTCTTATTATGGAAGCAGATAACTATTTTTTTTGCACCGTTATATTCATTGAATGCAAACATTCAATTTTTCGTTGGAGTACCTACTTTTTGGCACGTACGGAACAGAGATACATGTATCTCGCTTCGTGCGGTTTCGTTAATCGCGCGAATCAAAAACGCAAATTTAGTGCCTCTATTTATGGCACGCGATAGTAACAAAAATGCGGTATACCTAGTATTTCGAACGAAAACTAGGGGTTTCGTGCGAAATGCTAGGTATACCGCACGTTGACTAGTGGTTTCCTATCGGTATACATAGTATTTCGCACGAAATCCCTAGTTTTCGTTCGAAATACTATGTATAACGCATTTTTGTTTCCGATTGAAATTGAACGGAAACTAGGGGCTTCCGACGAAATCCTATAGTTTCTGATCGGTATCGGAAATTCGAGTTTAAACCGAAAACGCTATTCGTAGTTTTAGCCAATGAGAAGCGAGAAACGGAAATCGCTATTTGATATTTAACGTTCGTCCAATCAGAAACGGAAAACGGTATTCAGGGTTTAATTAAACCAACCAAAATCGTTTATTCTGTTTATCGCTAATAATTCTCTCTTTTTTATTCAAATTTAATATCTTTTATTTATTTTATATATTTTGATATTATAAATCAATTATTAAATAGAGTTGTGCCTGTGCAACTTTTAGGTGCGAATGGATAATTATCAGATTCGCGGGTCTCGATCTCGACTGTCTATATTCACCTTCACCAGTTAAAACTTGTGAATATCGCCGTTTTAGACTTAGTTTAAAAAGAATATTCAATATTACCAATCTCCAGAGCAAAGATTTTTATTTTCATATAACTTTATGTGTACTCTGTTTCGAAATTAAAAAAAAATCATGAAATTTGGTATGAAAAATAAATAATTTGATAAGCAGTTAAAAAAACAAAAACTCAGTCTTATAAATGATCAAAACAATTCAGTGTTTTAAAACTTTTACTTCATCATATCCTTTCCAAGGAGTTTAATAATTTCGCGAAGATAAAAATTTCATGGATTTTAGCATTTAAGAGGTATGAAAAGTATAATTTTAAGTTTACGGTTTAAACTTTCTCTTTATAAATGACAAAAGTGTTTTGAAAATTTTACTTCATGATATCCTCGAAAGAGTTTGATAATTATGTTGCGAAATAAAAAAAAAATCATCAAATTTGGCATAGAATAGGTAGAAAAGTTGATTTTTAAACAGTGGTTTAAACTAAGTCTTTAAAAATGACAAAAACAATTCAGTGTTTTGAAAATTTTACACAATAATATCCTTTGGAAGGAGTTTTATACTTCCAAAAACTTCATGAATTTTAGCATTAAAAAGATATAAAAAGTAAATTTTTAGTCTGCAGTTTATACTTACTCTTTAAAAATGTCAAAAAAGTTAAGTGTTTTGAAAATTTTACATCATTATATCCTTGCGAAGGAGTTTGATATGTTGCGAAATACAAAAATCATCAAATTTAGCATAGAATAGCTATTTGAAGCAGCGGTTTAAACCCATTCTTTTAAAATGACAATAAAAATTCAGTGTTTTGAAAATTTTACCTCATAATATCCTTTCGAAGGAGTTCTATAATTCGCGAATCAAAAACTTGATGAATTTTAGCCTTAAAAAGGTATGAAAAGTAAAATTTTTAGTCTGCGGTGTAAACTAACTCTTGATAAATGACAAAAAAGGTTAAGTGTTTTGAAAATTATACATCATTATATCCTTGCGAAGGAGTTTGATATGTTGGGAAATAAAAAATCTTCAAATTTAACAGAGAGTAGGTATGAAAAGTAATATTTTTAAATAGCGGTTTAATATCAGTCTTTAAAAATGACAAAACCTATTAAGATAGAATCCTCCCATGATCCGCAAATCTGATATATCTATTCGCACCTTAGAAAAGTGTCACAGGCACAACTCTATTTGATATCAAAAGACATAAAATAATAAAAGATACGAAATTTGAATAAAAAAGAGAGAGTTATAAGCGATAAACAGAATAAACCATTTTGATTGGTTTAATTAAACCCTGAATACCGTTTTCCGTTTCTGATTGGACGAACATTAATATAGCGATTAATCAAATAGCGATTTCCGTGTCTCGCTTCTCATTGGCTAAAACTATGAATAGCGTTTTCGGTTTAAACTCGAACTTCCGATACCGATCGGAAACTATAGGTTTCCGTCGGAAACCCTTGTTTCCGTTCAATTTCAATCGGAAACTAGGGTTTTCGGCGAAATACTATGTATACCGATCGGAAACCCCTAGTCAACGTGCGGTATATACCTAGTATTTCGCACGAAACCCCCCCCCCCCCCAGTTTTCGTTCGAAATACTAGGTATACCGCATTTTTGTTACTATCGCGTGCCATTTCTCTGTAATGATGGATATTTAAAGATATGCACCTTTGGTAGTTGTGTTTCTGTTCAAATTAAAACATTTCGAAAATTGAGCGTAGTAGTTCCGAATCTTAAGTTCAGGGTTCAGAGTTTTATTCCAAAATTAACCCCCACAAATTGTGAAAATCAATGATTACCAAGATGCATTCTAGGTTTCAAAAATATTTCAGGTCTGGGCTTTCACGTAAACAGATTTTTGTAAGGATATTAGAGACTTTTAATTTCTATAACTTTATCAAAAGATCTGCAATAGGATACCCTGCTAAGAGAAATTACAGATATCGTGACCACCGGAAATTTGTGCGACAGTTAAAAATGTCGTACTAGCATTATTCGTGTGTTACCCCGTTAACCAAAACTAGAAAACTAGCATTATTCGTGTGTTACCCCGTTAACCAAAACTAGAAAACTAAACATCATTTTGCACATTGGGCATCGTTCAATTAATAGATGAAAACTTATGGGAAGAAAAATCAGCAGGAAAGATAAAAGTGACAGTATATAGCATGTGCAATGAAAATATTGCTACGTGTCTAAATTTTCAGTATCTATTTTTATCAGAATTATGAGTAAAAGTGTATACAGTTATAAAAAAATATATATATATATGTAGAAAGTGTTAAAAAAATAATGAAAATACTTGTACACAGAGGACTGTCATTTCTGAATAAACTCGTCGCTTATATTACTACTATGTTCGTTTACACGTGCTAAAATGTGTGTTTATAGTCTATCTAAATCAGACGATGTCACGTTTGAAGCCCGGAAAAACCAAACAACCTTAAAGATATTTTGAAAATACATCCGAGTAATTCATCTCTCTTTAAAAAATGAAAAAAGATGAAAATAAGAATAAGATTGTTTATTCCAACTAATGGTCCCACAAGGGGCATATAAATTTAAGATATGAATGAATGAATAAACAAATAAAAAGTTGAAAGTTATTTTAAAGTATTCTTCCAACAAACGATTCACAACACATTTAAATAATATTGAGAAACGAAACTGAAACTAAAAAGCACTACCTGAAACAAGTAAACTTTCAACGTAAAACGAGGTTAAAACTACAAATGTGAAGTGGACAAAAGGCTTGGTTTTTCCTCCACACTGCTAGTGTTTTAGTTTTGTGGCGTTTTTGATAATTTTGTGTTTATTTACTTTGTCTTTGTCATGCTGTGTAAATTCGTGTTGGGTCGTATTAATTGCCGTGTTTTAGAATTTTGATTTTGGAATTTCCCCTTTCTTTCATATTTGCTTTGGTATTCGTTTGTCTATATATATTAGATAAATATCGCAATCAGAAAATGATGTCCTATAAATGCAAACATCAACGTTTTCTTTTGCTATATTTAAACTTAAATAATGTATGTCAGTATAATATCATTCTACAAGTTGGTATAAATTGTGTTCGATACCCTGTAAATATTTAAACAAAGTCTAAAATTACTGTTTCTAATTGGTGTGTTATTAAAATTTACCGACGTAACTAAAGAGAACATCAACTTATAATATCAAATATACTTACTCTAATTTCAATTTGATATTTTCCGCTCCGAGGCTTTCAAAGAATAATATCATGAATCTTATTTTGTATTCAAAACTACTGGTACGAACTGAACATCCACGATTACGGTTTCGAACGGTATATTTTTCAAAATTACACTTTCATTTTGTAGTAGAATCTGTTGTGAGAAAAATGGGCATTTTTCCAATGGATCAATCGTGTGTCTAGTCTATATATATAACTTAACTATATATATCCCGGACAAGTCGAGACATATCTTAGGTCCTTTATAAAAAGTAAACGTTCTCATTTCTACTCATTCCGCGGAAGGGGGTATACTGTTTTACCCTTGTCAGTCTGTCTGTCCATCAGTCCGCTCTGAAAATCTCTTGTCACGGATATATCTGCTTCAGTATGTAGTAATGATTTGGCCCGAAGTTTCGATTTTTTGGTGAATTGTACTGCCCTTTCCCTATTTAAGTAAGTCACTCGTATATATATATATATATTTGCGCTAACTTTATTTTTTCCAATTGTAGAAATAATATTTGATCAAGGATTTTTCGTTTTTTGATGTAAGTGTAGTTTGATTCAGTTTTGCTTTAGAGCACTTTAGACTAAGGAGCACATGTACCTCCTCTGTCCATAGCTCATTTTGTTTTTTTTTGTTATTTGCTCTCTATTTGACAAATGTTTGGTTTATGTTTATGGTCTTCCCAAAAATTGGATTTTTTCTGCACTGAACAGACATAAGTTGTCGAAATGGCCTAATGCAGGAACTAAATTTTCAGTTACTTCGTTTTTTAGCTCACCTGGCCTAAAAGGCCATGTGAGCTTTTGCCATCACTTGGCGTCCGTCGTCTGTCGTCCGTCGTCCGTCGTCCGTCCGTCCGTCCGTCCGTCCGTCCGTCTGTCCACAATTACAAAAAAATCTTCTCCTCTGAAACTGTTCAGCCAATTTTTATGAAACTTTGGTGGGATGTTCCTTGGATGGTCCGTTTTCAAAATTGTGTCCGATGACCCCGACCTCCGATCAATATGGCAGCAAGGCTAAAAATAGAAAAAAGGAGGGATGAATTTTGAAAATATTCTCCTCTTAAACTATCATTTGGATTGTAACCAAACTTTGCTAAAATGGTGCTGTGGTGGTCTCCTTCCAAAATTGTGTCCGGCATTACCGACCTCTGACCAAGATGGCCGCCACAGCCGATCAAAGTTTAACATAGAACCCTATGGGAATTCCGTTGATTTTTTTTCTGAAACTACTCACTCA
>MJUU01053640.1:41392-73821 GCA_002080025.1 Modiolus philippinarum
GCGACTTCAAAACTGGTGTTGAAAATTGTTCGTTGACTGCCATTTTCAAAATGGCTGCCAAAAAAGGCGGGAAAATTCAACATTGCCCGATTTCAATGACATTTAGTTTCCAAATCGGTTTTGATGTCATAATTTCAAAACTGATGTTAAAAATTGTTCGTTGACCGCCATTTTTAAAATGGCCGCCAAAAAAGGCTGGATAATTCTACATTGTCCGATTTAAATGAAATTTGATTTCCAAGTAGATATAGATGTTGCGACTTCAAAACCGATGTTGAAAAATGTTTGTTGACTGCCAATAACAAAATGACATCTCAAATTCAAAACTGGTGTCGAAAGTGGTCCTTAGCAAGAACTTTTTTGTCAAAAAAGCCCAATAAAGAAATATAGTAAAACATGATCAGACTTAAAAAACAGCTAAAGATATAGGAGGTGTTTGAGCTACGAAAGTTTGAGAAACTGAAGATCAACTGTATAACTTACAATGTTACCTTGATTGTGGCAACTGAAATCCAGGTGAGCGATACAGGCTCCTGGGAGCCTCTGGTTTTTATTTATTGTCTATTGTGTATGACCTTACCGGTCTACTAGTTCCTTTTGTGTAACCTATTTAGCAATATCAGCAATCTATAAGGGTTATTTTTATGATCAACAGGTATTGCTCTACTTGTATAGCAATACCTGTTAAAACAACCTCTTACAACATCGTTAGCTGTAAAAAGTAACCCGTTGTGAAATACCATACCAATTTCTGGAACATGCTCAAAAAGCGAGAATGAATACAAACAAGAATTGTGTAAAATTCCTTGACATAACCACAATGTCCTAAAATAAATGAACTGAAAAGCTCACATAGTCCAAATTTGGACGATTATAGGATAACAGTCCACAATTATTGAGTTTGAACCGCCGAGATGATGATGGATCTGTTTCTGTTTTACAGAATTGCTTATTATTACTGACTAACCCTAAGGATTCGTCAACACAGAAATCAGATGGAACTTTTGTGCTTTTTTTATTTAGTCCTGTTGATAGTCAATATAAAGAAAAAAGATTTCTAGTTCTTCATTATTTTTGGAATATTTTCAGTGACGGGTGCCACACGTGGAGCAGATCATGCTTACCCTTCCGGAGCTTCTAATGATACCTTAGTTTTTGTAGGGGTTCACACTGCTAGTGCTTTAGTTTTGTTGCGTTCTTGTTCATTTTTTGTTTATTTGTTTTGTCTGTGTCATGCTGTCTCAATTCGTGTTGAATATGAATTTTGGATTTTTGATTTTGGAATTCCCCTTTCATCATTTTTGCTTTGGTATTCGTTTGCCGATGTATTCATTCAAAACTACAAAACGAATGAAGCTGTATGTATAACTGCATATATCCAAATCGCCAACTCTGATTCTTCAGCAAAACTTCTTATGCTAGTTCATAATCCTCAAACGTCATATTTCGGCGAGAAACGTTTTCGAATCGCCGGTTTATCGTGGTTTCTCGTGCGTCACATGACGAGACTTACAGACCCTATTAAGGAGTATTGGAATTTTGACTAGTTGATTAGGACACATACTTAACGTCCAAGAAATAAATCAGCTTTTATACATCGTTTCCCGATTTGATCTGCTCTGAAGCGACATAAGTTTTCGAAATTGCCATCAGCAGAAACTAAATTTAGTGACTTTGGTTTTTAATTATTAGGAAATAGGAATTCCTATGATGAGGATGGATAGAAGGGATCTAATCTAGACTTTCAAATCCCGATTTCCCTCCAAACAATAAATTGTTTTGTACCAGTTCCTGAAAATTGACAATACAAATCCAGGATCCTGTTATGGGTAAACCCCGAATTCCCGGTAAATAAAATGGCTGATTCCGTAAACGATCCTTCCATCCCTCTATGATGGTTGAAATCATTCCAAGGTAAGCACCCAAAGAAAAGCGTTTTGGAGAAAATTTAACCCAAAGATGAAGGTAGTTCAGACAACTGCGACTGGAACCTGTCACTTGTCACATTTGATTGATCAAAATGTAGAAGTGAACACTAGAGGCTTATCGCCTTCAAATTAAACTGAACTTTAAATTCTCATTTATTTTACGTAATTATTCAATTCTCATCTCAATTTTTAATATTAGGGACAAAAAAAGGCAGCGGCAAATCTACAACATATATTATGTAAAACATCATTCACTTACATCCATAGAAGAAAAAGAGTCCGAAAAAATAAAAATTATATTTTACAACCTATTAATGTTCGTCTAAACAACACATTATTGAAATATGCAAGAATTTCTTATACTAGTAAAAATAATAATAATAGCAGTCAATTATTCATCGGCTGTATGTCTTTATTAAATAACTAAATATCAAAATATCTGCAAATTTCGTTTTTACAAATATCCATTCCGACAAGAAGTTTTTTTGTACAGACCAAATCGAAGCTTTTGGAAGACCAAAAATAAAAGATGTGATAATCTGATAATTTCAGAATTTATGCTTATGAGACAAATATACAAATACGTGATAAAAAACGAGCAAGTGTATAACGTTTTTATTGTTGTTTTACATCTTTAAGTCACCACGAAGCCTTTAGCAATCAGTTTTGCCCATACCTTAAAGTAAGTTCAAGACGAACCTTGCACCGGTTTTAGCGGAATTCATTCCTTAATGTCCACGACCGCTACATCCATGTCTTTTTACCTATTGATGAAGGACCGTCAAGAAAAAAAAATTAACTGGTGCAATGTTTTACAACCGTTGTCACCACCTGCCTGACATAGATACTCATTTTAGACAGTCACAACATATTAACAACCAAAGGACACTCAACCAATCAATTGCATGAAGACTTAGCATCATAAAATAGTGAGATGTGGACACTGCTAACAGAATGGTTAGACATTACACAAAATAAAATGCCAAAATGTGAAAGTATGTATAAGTGTATACATGTGAGATATTCTTTCAAGAACAAGTACACAAAAACTGAAATTTATCAAGCGCCTACTTTGTTAAATATCACACTGATTCACACAAAAAGTATACAGAGGAAGATGTCAACGAAATGCTGGAATTCTTGATTAATAACATATTTGTAGAATTTGGAGGACAAGTTTTCCAGCCGATAATAGGGATACCTATGGTCACTAATTGTGCGCCACTTTTAGCAGATTTTTTTTCTTTATTCGTATGATGCCAGTTTCATACAAGGACTAGTTCAGAAAAAAGACAATAAGCTACTTAAATCCGTAAATTTAAGTTTCCGTTATATAGATGATGTTCTCTCATTGAACAATCCTCAATTTAAGGATAACATTCATCATATATACTCAAATGAACTCGAAATTAAAGAGACCACTGGTACACCATCATCAGATCATACCTGGACCTAAACCTCTACATTGACAACTGTGGACGACGTCTGAAAACAAAACTTTAGGACAAGCGTGATTATTTCGACTTTCCAATAGTGAACTTCCTGTTTTTGAGCAGTAATTTTCCAATATCGCCGGCTTATAGCGTGCACATTTCACAACTCATTCGCTATTGCCATGCCTGTAGTTTGTACAGCGATTTTGTAAGCAGGGCGATATTACTGTCTCAAAGTTATACATCAAGGGTATTTGTTGCAGTTGTCACTACAGAAGTTTTACGATTGTCACCACGATTTGACAGACGTTACGATGTTTCTATTTCACAAATGAGAACAGATATCTTTGGGTACATCCAAAGTTTGCTACCTGACTTACACCGACTGTGACAAAACCGGCCTTTTCACTGGCAGTGTGACGGTTGCCACGCGTGGAGCAGATCATGATTACCATTCCGGAGCAACTGATGATACCTTGAAGTTTTTATGGGGGTTCACACTGCTTGTACTTTAGTTGTGTGGTGTTCTTATTGTGAATGTGAATTGCCGTGATTTGGATTTATGATTTTAGAATTCCCCCTTTCCTTATTCTTGCTTCTCTATTCGTTTGCCGATGTATCACATCTTTTACGAACCCCACACACAGCTGGATAGACAAACTCCAGTCTTCAATTAACAACGAAAGAATATGGAGTAAATGCACCCGTTGCGCGACAAAAAGGTCATTGAAGACAATCACAACATATAAACAATCTCTGGCCACTCATTGAATCAACTGAAAGAAAAATATGAAAGCTTAGTGCACATCCGTAGCATATATGCAACAATTTAATGACATAATTAAAACCTTAAAACAAATAATGTTGACAATGTGGGACAAACGTGACGGGCGGATAGACAAGGTCAACTAAACTTGAGTCTACAAAATAAATGGCAGAACCAAGTTACGGAACAAAGTCCTCATGTGGCCTTAAATATTGAGCATTGATCATACCTCATAATAATATAACCCGGAAATATTTGGACATTTGGATTTAAAATTAAATTACGTGTTTTCATTAAATATTCTCTTCGGACATTTCATATAATACGTTTTAGACATTTAATTTACATAATTTTAGTGCTAATGTGACAAGTGAGTTATCTATTTATTCTTTCCTTTATTCTTTCGTTTTAAATTAATCATTCAATTATTTCTATTGTTCAAATTATGTTTGTCGCGGTGGAGGCCGGATAGAGCTGTTTAATATCTTTGGACACTAATCTGTTTACATAACAACTGTTTTTAATTATCTATATATTCTTGTTATTTTGTATTGTTAGGCAGTTTTCGATCTTGGGTCTGGAAGTGTCCAGATACCGTAAAATAAAAATATATAATTTGGAATACCGCATTATTTAATATAGCCGGAATTTTACCCGGTTATAATAAGTTCAAGACGTCCCCTAGCCCGGTTTGAGGGGATGCGGGATTGTCAACAAAATTGAAATTACTTAAAACCGCTGTCAATCGTTGCCAGACAAAAAGATTAATAGTAGACAATCAACAACATATAAACAACTTTAGGGTACTCATCAAGACACTCAAAAACATATAATCAGCTTTAGGGTACTCATCGTGTCAAACGCAAGAAAACTTGGCACAATGAAATTATGTAATATTCTATAAACAAGTGGTCAGAATAACATTTTCAAATAACAAAAAATACATCCAAAAATTTGAAGTTTGATAGTGTATCCATAGGAGAGTTCTCTCAAGAGAAAAAGAAAGACCAAAACTGAAATATATAGAGAGCATATATCTCTCGCACGGGAATCTTTTTTACGGACTACACACCACAGTAGAGACAAACTAAAGTCTCAAATGAACAATGAAGAAATATGAAGTAAATGCCCCTTGCACCAGTTTGATCGGAACACATTGCTAAATGTCGAGTAAACCTACATCCATGTTCTTCCCCCCTCTGTTCTCGGCAAGTGATTGGATGAAATTCAATTATGACGTCAATTATGTTTGCCGTTTTCTGACTTGACCATTGTGACGTCATGAAAAAAGGCGACCATGCCTGATGACCTCACGCTCAAAGAACACATTTATTTCGAATAATCAGAAAAAGGGGGTCGTATTTTGGTCCGAAATCTCCTTGAAATCATTAGAGAAATAAAATCCACAACTGTATGTTAAGGAGATACAATGGTCAAGTGTGAATTCATGAAAAAGAATCCAGGAGCCGGAGGCGAGTGGATTGTTTATCATGAATTCACACCTGGCCATTGTTTATAAAATTTTGCCGCCATATTAAATATGTAAAAAAATTCCAGGCAATGTATTAGTAAGAGAAAAATATCATATCGTGGAAAATAGCCTATACCTTAAAGTACTATTCACAACAGATATACCGCTACGTAGGGTCATCTTTTCACGGTGCAAATGTGTTCGAATGGAGCCATACATTTTAGTCAATATTTTGTCTGAGCTCTGTCCAAACGTTGTTTATTTATTGGAAAGGGCTTGTCTTAATCCAAGTCTGATCCTACTCCAACCTGACAAACCTCTTACTGCAAGGCATATCAAATCATGATTATATAGTATCCCCCAAAATATATCAAATGTTGAAATGATAAATGGGTAGAATTTATTTGAAATTCATAAGTTTCAAGTTGTCCCTCCCCTCCCTCATAAGATATTGTAACTATATGACCTGCATTTACACATTTCTTTGCAAAAAGCAAAACGACTTTTTCAAAATGATTAAAGGAACAAAATAAAATTTTATACTTACAATATTTGAAGAAAGACGACCAATTTGGTAAGCTTAATTTCTGCCATACAATTTTGGAATTAAACTATACTGATGTATAAATCACAATCTATATTTTATCTTCTTATTCACTGTATATCCACACATTGAAATATTTCAATAAATGACAAACAAATCCATTTTGTCAACCTTTTTATATTTGTCACATTCATTACTGATTTGTCCTTTGAACTCACTGGTCTTTTCATACGGCTAACTCGATTTGTTTGTGTAGTTTTATACATCAATGATTTCGATGTCTACGTGACATGATTGTCATTAAAATAGCCTAGATCAGTGTGTCCATTGTTTGTTTGAGAATAGCTCAGTCATGAAAAGGTATCCAACGGGGTTTTATAGTAAAAGGTACATTTAATAAAGATTATATATGTTTTGGGGTTTTTATATTTTTTGAGTGTTTTAATATGATAAGAAAAATGCTTTTCCCTTTACCTTGGGTGTAAGTTAGTTATACCGTTCGGTAAACGGCGTTTCTGGAAAAAGAAACACCTCCGGCCTCCGGCCGTCGGGGTTTCTTTTCCAGAAACGCCTTTACCTCATGGTATAACTATTACAGAATTATATGGATGAAGTTGTCCTAAAAGTTTGATTTTAACCAATATCTAATATTCAGATAAACTTCAATTGTGGTTTATGTATTTTTCAAAGTGAGTCGAAAGGGCATTAATTTCAATAAAAAATTTGTCCGTCAGTAGTTTTGAACCTTTTAACCTTATCAAAGAAGAACGAAGGAGAGACAAGACGTAAGTTTTGTCTGTATAATGAAATACTTTCTGCAAAAACACATTTTAATATTTTTTTCACCGCCCCCAGGTTAAAACATGCACGAGCAATAAAAGGTTAATTATCCCCGCACTTTCGAAGAAAGTTCGGGGATAATGTTATACCCTCCGGCTGTCCGTCCGTCACACTTTTCTTGTGACTCAAACTCCTCCTACATTTTTGGATTTAGGGATTTAATTTTGTCATAGAATTGTTGCATATAGTCTGCAGATGCGCAATAAGCTTTCAGATTTTCGATATTGGTCTTGGTGCAAACAAGAGGCCCCATGATGTCAATTTTTACACATGTGGCATGTGACACAAACTCCTCCTACATTTATGGATTTAAGGATTTAATTTTGTTATAGAATTGTTGCATATAGTCTGTAGATGCGCAATAAGCTTTCGGATTTTTGATATTGGTCTTCGTGCAAACAAGAGGTCCCATGATGTCAATTTTAACAAAGACCGAAAGATGTGGATTAGACACATGTGGCATGTGACGCAAACTCCTCCTACATTTTTGAATTTAGGGATCAAATCTTTATGCAGAATTGTTGCATATAGTCTATAGATTTGCAATAAGCTTTTGGAATTTTGGTTCCGGTTCCAACTTTGGTAAATTTCCTGAAAATGTCAAAGACACATATTTTTTTTTAATTTTGGCATGTTATCTTATATTCTGACAAGTGTTTGGTAAAAACCAAAATTCTGATAACTTAGGATTCTGAAAGGCGGTTCCAATTTCGGTAAATTTCCTGAAAGTCTCAAAGACCACTTATTTTTTGGAATTCTACCTAGCAACCAAATTTAAAATGTTTGTGTAGTTTAAGACGAACATTTTCATCAATTGGATTTCAAAAATATTTGATTCAATTTGGGTAAATTTCCTGAAAGTCTCAAAGACCACTTATTTTTTGGAATTCTACCTAGCAACCATACTTAAAATGTTTGTGTATTTTAGGACGAACATTTTCATCAATTGGATTTTAAAAATATTTGATTCCAATTTTGGTAAATTTCCTGAAAGTCTCAAAGACCACTTATTTTTGGAATTCTACTTAGCAACCATATATCCTAGAATTCTTTTAGTTACAATAATGACTATCAATAGGTAGATTAAAAAAATAATGAAAAAAATATGCCAAGGGTGTATAACAACTGTTTTCTGTGTCAAACAGAGGGTGCGGGGATAGCTGTCGTTTCCGACAACATCTAGTTTTTGATTATATTTGTTTTCCTATCGGAAATAAATTAGAAAAAAAAGGAAAGAAATATAATGCTTAATTGTATATATACTATAGAATCTTTACACCCCCTCAATGACTATTCACTGAGCTGTACTTATTTGTAACGTTTATTGTATTACTTTTTGACAAAGTTCCATCATACAAAAACTTGTTCAATGAAAATAGATGAAAATACACCATTAATTTTTAAAGAACAGTGGCGGATCCAGTGGGGCCAAAGGGGCACGCCCCCTAGCACTAGTGATCTTTTTTTTAAATTGAACAAAACTAAAACATCAAAGTAGAGGTTTGTTTATTTAGTATATTTATTAAAACAAATTATTAAAAATGTCATGATTCGGGTACCTTGTGACGATTGGACAACTTAATAACACTTTAATATCCACTTTCCTGTTATTTTAACTTAGTGAATATTAAATTAGTTGAAGTACTGTAAAATAAGACTTCGTAATTGTCAACACTTTTATTACATTTCGCTTCTTTTCGCTTGGTTACATTCAACAATTCCTACCATTTCGGCAAATTTATGTGTCATTAGTACGGATCATACATAAAACTCTAAGATGCGGCCATAATAAGATAAATAGTAGATTCTCATCCATTTTTTTCTCAAAATTTTGGCGGGTGGGCAAATCTTATCAAATTTTGTGAAAAATGCTTTCATTATATAAGAAATGTACAATATTTTGCCAAAAAATCAAAATAACATTTGTTCAGGCGTGTTAAAAAATCGGGGCGAGTAGGGATATTTTTATTACGGCCTTATGTTACCTTTTCCTAAACAGTATAACACATTAAAATAATTGATCTAAGAGTATAAACTTCAAGTCCAATCATAATTCTAAAGTCTTTTTATTTCTTAGCTTAGGCCACGATCTCCGGAAATTCTTGTTTAACAAGAGAATTGCCAAAAACTTTCAGTTCAAATGTGTGATGATTGGGGAATAACATGGGCTCTGGCCTCCTGGGGTCCAACCGTTTTTGAACGTTGGGAATTGGGCTACACCACAGGGTTTGGGGCTCTAATACTAGGGCTCCGGGCTCCACTGAAAGAAATCTGGAATGCACTTACATGGACTCCGGGATCTTAGAGAGCTGATGATCCCACGGGGATTACCTCCTATTTCAAGGTTTTGCTTTGTCAAAGGCCTTTTTTGTAAAACTAAAGAAGCTAAGTTGTACAGAAAAATATGAATTCATGAAAAATGTGTACAAACCGCATATTTCATTTAATTTTCCTTCTACCAAATATTCTGGAAGAAATAGATCATCCCAGCACAGCTGGTGAGCCCGTTATCTGTGACTGTGCTTTTCACCATAGTTGAATGCAGAATTTTGTATATAT
This sequence comes from Modiolus philippinarum, assembly GCA_002080025.1. Lineage (NCBI taxonomy): Eukaryota > Metazoa > Mollusca > Bivalvia > Mytilida > Modiolidae > Modiolus > Modiolus philippinarum. The sequence goes on from MJUU01053640.1 coordinate 50,934, forward strand.
CTTGAACTAACAGTGATTACTGGAGGGAACTTGGAAAAGATTATAAAATTAGTTATTTGATGTTGTGCCCTACCCCCCTTCCGCACTCATGAGCAGCACTCTGGGTTCGCCCCTGTTAAAGCAGGAACAGAGTCAAATTTATTAAATCTATTTGATTCACATTTAACTTAATAAGTAAACACGAAAAAGTTGGAATTAACTAATAACTTAATACCGAACTTACTGCTAATTTTGTTTCTGCATGTGGTCATGTCGACAATTTATGCTTCTTCAGTGCAATAAAACATAGACATTTGGAAGATCATAACCTCAAAAATGTTTAAAAACTGACACAGAACAGATAACCAATATGATCTTATCGGAAAACTAAGTATCAGTAAAGGACAGAGCTTTGCACGAGGGAGATACTCCTTAGTTTTCAACAATATTTAGTAGACGCAAATAATTACTCCATCCAACAAAACGTGTTTTTGTAGTTCTTAATGTAACCAATGTGTATTTTTAAAAAGAAAGGGTCGAAATTAAAAAGAACATTTTCGCGTATTTATCAGATATATATTTTGAACCTTGTTGTACGTGAAGGAAATAGAAACTACGATGTTGCCAGCTTCTACAACATGTACAATATATACATTACTGTAGTTGGTATAACCCAACCAGTATATCGTGGACCATTTCATTTTCAGGAGTGGGGTTGGGATTTCTGGCCCCGGTCTGCTAAAAAAAATCTGTGACACTAGCACCTGGGCTAAAAAATAATCAAGCCCTCATGCTGTTCTTAGAAAAAATACACTTGCTCAACAAACAACAAATTTCCTAGCATACGGTCGAGAAATTTCCAAACTCGGGTGAAAATCCCAGTACCCGCCCCCACCAGGTACAAATCAAAAAGGTCAGTGCCTAACGAAGGTATCACAACACTCGATGCGAAAAAAAAAAAAAAAACACTTCGCTTAATGGGACAATAAGATCGCAGTGAAATGTAGTAACCATACATTTCCCTCGGGACGTTTATAAACTTTAAATTGGAGAAAACAATAGAGGGTAAGCCGTGAGTTCTTTAAAAAGAATCCACAGTTAATACAATAGATGACGTTACAACAATGGTTTAACTCGTCTCGATGGTTAAATTTACAAATATTTTAAACGCTCGGTAAGCCTCGCGTTTAAAAATTTGAAAATTTAACTATCCTTAGTGTAGAAATGACGTTTCTCACTCGATGCAATTGTGGATTCTATATTTCTGTTGTAACTTCGGTATTTAGTCAATTATTCATAATTTAAAATTGGACTTCAGTAGAAAAATATTTTGATTATCTTTGAAACTTGAAGAATTTAACCATATTTATATGAATGATAGATTTACGATTTATAATTGTCAATTTCTTTCCGATTCAATAAAAATATGACTTCCAGAACATAAATTGACGGAAATGAAAACATGGATTTCTCTGCTTGTTTCGATTCAAATCAAACACCTCCACCAGATTGGAGCATAGTTTCAATATTGTTCGCAAAAGCAATACTAAGTAATGCTAATTGGACCAATCTGTACAGAAATATGTCAAAGTTTCTGCACAAAAATTACTTCATTGTAAAGGTACTCGTCTTGATAAGTTGGACTTTTTTCTAGTTTGATTTTTACTGTGAGTCTTTTTGTGTATTTATTTTTAGCCATTCACCACACATAGGGGGAGGGTTTGGATCCAAAAAAACGAGTTTAACCCCACCGCAATTTTTGCGCCTGTCCAAAGTCAGGAATATGTTGGTGATTGACTTGTCCGTGTCTTCTTATAAAATTTTAGTTTTTTGATATTTGGGTTATTGGATGTGGTTTGTTTCCATTGTTTTATCCACTTTTTTACCCTTTTGGGGCCATTTAGGGTTTGCTATATGGTGTGAGGTTCCTCACTGTGTTGAAGACCGTACGGTGACCCCTAGATGCTTTGTTTTGGGTCGTTTTAACCTGGATATGGGATGTTGTCTCCTTGACATTTACCCCATTTCCTTTCTTTTTCATATTATTTAAATCCGATTAGTCAATAAACATTGCTACCAACATGACATAAAGTTTAATAATTTCGATCTACTTGAACGACACTAATAAATGGCTGGATGTGCAGACTAATGTCCACCAATGGATCAGATATTTTGATAATATATCCTGTAACTACTGGAGAAAGCTGAGTGGTCCCCAATTTGTTTTGTTCCAAGAGCGTTACTAAAGTGATGCATATGAGGCTCTCTAAAATTGCTTATTAATTTGGAATAACTTGTGCATTAATAAAAAAAATGAATTTGAATTAATTGTATCTCAGCATTATTAAGAAGCATGCAAGTAGTATGCACTTTTGTTTTATATGTATTGTACTGTTAGGAAACTAACTTGTGGCATTCATCCTGCGTCCAACCCCCTTAAATAGATAAAACATTGAATTATATTAAGAAAGTGAAAATATATTTATTTCCCTTATAATGAAAGAACACAATAGAATTAAAGTGATTTTAGACCCTTCACTTCACACGATTTAATAAACTGTAAGAGCATTACCACTAACAATAAGTATCGGTAGGAATTGAACTTCGATATGTTTGTTTTGTATTCGACAAATTTTTGAATAATACACGTACCATTGGATTTAAGAATGTGTGCAATTTTTCCTTGTTATTAATATAAGGTATGTAGAAATTGTGGACTAGATGTATGCAGCATTTTAGTATTACTACTTTTGGTCATTCGATCCTTTTTCTCCAGTTCAATATTTGTTTGAAAACCCATTGTACCCACATTTTTGAGAAAATGATACAAAAATGGGAAATGTGCAAACAAAAAAAAAACCAACAGTTTTTACTACTGAAAAACACGCACAAAAAACCCCCAAAAAAACAAACAAACAAACGAACTGCTACTCTTGACGACTTTAATGAACATTACCTTACTATCACATCCAAACTTTTACAACAAGGTTACATACAGATACATAAATTGTTAAACACATTAGAAGATGAGAAGATATGAATTTTTGATATCTGATATCTGAATATGGTGTGACTCGCAAACAGCTTATTACTTAACTAGGCTTTTCTCATCCTCGTTTTTACGGAAATGTTGTTCGAAATGCTAAAAAAAACATAAAAACATGGACGTAACTTACATTCTTTACGTTGTCGTATGAGATTTTAAAGTCTATGAAAATTCGGTTTTCGCTATGTTAACTTCCGGCGTGAAAATTGCAAGTTCCGGAAATGCGAAACGTAGAGGAAACCTCTGTTTTATTCAACCTGCGATGTGACATCTCACCATATTTTGAGAAACATTAAATTTTCATAATTACAAGAAGCACTGTTGGTCTTAATTTTCTGTCATATTTAATTATGTATGTAAGTGCTTGTAGTTTAGCGAAAATGAAAATACATCACGTTTGTCAGTAGTGATTTTATCAGGAAAGAAAAAAATGGATGGAAGTAATTTTATAGAACTTTTGTATTTCTATAGAAATATGTAAACTATATGGCTCAAACTTCTTGTCTGTAATAAAAGTTGCAATGAAAAATAATGACCCTGAATTGTTAGATCTATATGGGATGGTTTACTTGAGACTAGCAAATTTCATAACTATGATAAATTCTGTTGAAGAATTCTGACCATATATTGTTATTTATTAGTTGGTTGGGTCATAAAATGTCATTCTGACCTTATGCTTGCAGATTTCATGGCTGTCGACATAGTCGCTATTCATAATTATGACCATATTTGGCTATCTGTGCTCATGTTTAGACATAAAATGCCATTCTGACCTGAGGCTAGCAGATTTCATGGCTGTGGAAATAGATGCTATTCATACTTATGACCATTTATGGCTATCTATGGTCAGGTTGGGTGATTACATGTAATTCTGACCTCATGCTTGCAAATTTCATGGCTGTAGAATTAGTTGCGATTAATAATTTTGATCAGTTATGGCTATCTATGGTCAAGTTGGGTGATTACATGTTATTCTGACCTCATGCTTGCAAATTTCATGGCTGTGGAATTAGTTGCAATGAATAATTTTGATCTATTATGGCTATTTATGGTCAGGGTGGGTCATAAAATGTCATTCTGACCTCATGCTTGCAGATTTCATGGCTTTGGAAATAGTTGCGATTAATAATTCTGATCAATTATTGCTATTTATGGTCAGGGTGGGTCATAAAATGTCATTCTGACCTCATGCTTGTAGATTTCATTGCTGCAGAACTAATTGCAATAAATAATAATGATCAATTATGGCTATCTATGGTCAGGTTGGGTCATAAAATGCCATTCTGACCTTATGCTTGCAGATCTCATGGCTGTGGAAATAGTTGCGATTAATAATTTTGATCAGTTATGCCTATCTATGGTCAGGTTGGGTAATAAATTGCCTTTCTGACCTTATGCTTGCAGATTTAATGGCTGTGGAATTAGTTGTGATTAATAATAATGATCAATTATGGCTATCTATGGTCAGGTTGGGTAATAAAATGCCTTTCTGACCTTATGCTTGCAGTTTCATGGCTGTTGAAATAGTTGCGATTAATAATTATGATCAATTATGGCTATCTATGGTCAGGTTGGGTATTAAAATGCCTTCCTGACCTTATGCTTGTAGATTTCATGGCTGTGGAAATAGTTTCGATCAATAATTTTGATCAATTATGGCTATTTATGGTCAACTTAGGTGATAACATGTAATTCTGACCTTATGCTTGCAGATTTCATGGCTGTGAAAAAAGTTGTGACTATAATAATGATCTATGGTGAAGTTGGGTCATAAAATGTGACTATTTAAGTTCTGTGTAGGTTGGTTTGTAATAATGTCCTTAGCTTTTTCTCAAAACATTTCTATAACCACAAAATACTGCAAGACAGAGTCACAGGATTTCAAGAAAATAGAAACATATAAAATGTAAATTTTATAATTTATTCAGCAATGATTTGAAATATAAAATTGGTACTACAAACAATTCGGTAATTTGCATTCAATTTTTTTCTACAAAGAAATTCACTGACCCCCCCCCCCCACACACACACAGACACAGTAAAAACAAAAAATCCGTCTTGTTGATGTGTCTCTGTCTATTGATTGTTAAATGGTGCATACATGTTGCACTTTTTTTGAATAATGTTGTATCTCCAGATTTTACAGTCAATTTACTGCAAAACTAGATCGATCCCCTCCGTCGGCAACTTCTTTTCTCGATAGCTGCTTTGTCATGTTAATATTTTTAACAGTTTAATAAATATTTTATTCGTATAATCCTAATCTAACGTTAGATTAATCTATATAGAAAGCATATTTTAAAATATTTCGGCCGTACATCGTATACTTTAAAATCTCATAGACTTTAAAATCTCATAAACCCCGTATGAAATCTGCAAGTACATGACCAAAACCGGAACCGGAACTTGCAGTTTTCATAGACTTTAAAATCTCATACGACAACGTATCAATTAGAGAATACTGACAAAATATTCTGCATGATTCCGTTAAATTGGCTTTGGGATCCGATTAATGATGATTATGAATTTATACTGGCCTTTCACTGATACTGCCGATGTCTACTGAAATCCATTAGGATTCTTTACCAAACCCTTCGGAAAGATTTTTCTCCCGTATTGCTTTACCAGCAGACTTGCCTTCTTGAGATAGCCGACAGTTTAGCCACGAGCACTTCTTTGTCCATCTTAAATTACGTATTGATTTATTCATTCTATTTCAAGGTAGTGGCACTAGATGTAGGGTTTTATTTGTATTGTTTCTATACTATGGGGAACAGAATAGAGAAAGGGGAGGTTTGGGTTATCATAAAACAGATTAAACCTACCGCTATTTCTTGGTAGTGCCGGTACCAAGTCCGGCTATCCCGATCTCTCATCATTGTCTATATTTGTCATTTAACTTTTTATTGGTGTTTTTAGCGCAGAGTTCCCTGGTGAATTGTGGCACGTAATTGCAGTTTTCTGCAATTGTAGATGTTTCTTGTTATCTTCCCTTCATTGATTTTAAATAGTAGTAATACAAGCAGCAACTTAATCAGGAATACGCAAACGAAAATGTGTAGTAAGAATATCAAAAGTAAGCAAGTTACGACCAAAATCCACTTGTCAACGTTTCAGTTTGCTTAAAAACTAAAAAAATGTGAGCAAAGATCACTTATATATACCCTCCACTCCCCCCATTTGATTCCAGAAGTAAAACTAGACTAATCACTGTGGGAAACGACAGGGATCCCCGCACCCCCTGTTTGACACAGAAAACAGCTATAGACCCTTGGTATAATTTTTCTTAACATTTTTAACTATTGACAGTCACTATTTTTACCATAAGGAATTAAAGAATATATGGTTGTTAGGCAGAATTCCAAAAAATAAGTAGTCTTTGAGACTTTCAGGAATTTTACCAAACTTGGAATCATATATTTTGGAAATAAAATTGGTGAAATGTTTCTTCTGATTCTAACAAATTTTTTAACTATGGTTTCAATGTAGAATTCCAAAAATTAGTGGTCTTTGACAATTTCAGGAAATTTACCTAATTTGGAATCAATTATTTTGGAAATCCAGTTGGTGAAAATGATTGACTTTATCAAAACAAATGCTAACAGTATGGTTTCTAGTAAGAATTCCAAAAAATAAGTGGTCTTTGAGACTTTCAGGTAATTTACCGAAATTGGAATCAAGAATTTTTGAAATCCAATTGATAAAAATGATTATCCTAATTGAAACTGATCCTAAAAATATAATTGATAGGTAGAATTCCAAAAAATAAGTGGTCTTTGAGACTTTCAGGAAATTTACCAAATTTGGAATCAACTAATTTTGGAAATCTAATTGATGAAAATAGTTGCCCTAATCAAAACATATCCTAACAGTATGGTTACTGGGTAGAATTCCAAAAAATAAGTGGTCTTAGAGACTTTCGGGAAATTTACCAAAATTGGAATCAAGAATTTTTGAAATTCAATTGGTGAAAATGATTGCCCTAATGGAAACAAATTCTAACAGTTTGGTTGCTAGATAGAATTCCCAAAAAATATGTGGTCTTTGACACTTTCAGGAAATTTACCAAAATTGGAATCAAATATTTTTGAAATTCAATTGGTGAAAATGATTGCCTTAATGGAAACAAATCCTAACAGTATTGTTGCTAGGTAGGATTCCAAAAAAAGGTGGTCTTTGACATTTTCAGGAAATTTACCAAAATTGGAATAAAATATTTTTGAAATTCAATTGGTGAAAATGATTGCCCTAATGGAAACAAATCCTAACAGTATTGTTGCTAGGTAGAATTCCAAAAAAGTGGTATTTGACACTTTCAGGAAATTTACCAAAATTGGAATCAAATATTTTTGAAATCCAATAGTGAAAATGATTAACCTTATCAAAACATATCCTAACAGTATGGTTACTGGGTAGAATTCCAAAAAATAAGTGGTCTTTGAGACTTTCAGGATATTTACCAAAATTGGAATCACATTTTCGAATTCTAAGATTTCATAATTTTTATTTTTTCCAAATACTTGCCAAAATATAAGATTATATGCCAAAATGTCCAAAAATATCAGTCTTTGACATTTTTAGGAAATTTACCAAAGTTGGAACCGGAATCAAAATTCTAAAAGCTTATTGCGCATCTACAGACTATATGCAACAATTCTGCAACAAAATTAAATCCATAAATCCAAAAATGTAGGAGGAGTTCGCGTCGCATGCCACATGTGTCAAAATGGACATCTTGGGGCCTCTTGCTTGCACCAAGACCAATATCAAACATAGGTTATCAACGATTACAAAGTTCGCCTCGTTATGGCAAATGGACACAGAAACCCAATTTGGCCAAGGTGCTGATTTACAATCCCCAATGCATGTATACAAAGGCTAGATGATCTTATTATGGACAGTATCTGAATTCGGACATAATCTTGAATGTAAGTCAATCAAACAGAAAATGTAGGTCAAAGTGACCTAATTTTGCCTGGATGCTGACCTACCGTCAAAGATGCATGCATATGCAAGGTTAGATGATCGTACCATGTACAGTTACTTAGATCTGAACTCAGACATAAACTGGAATGTAAGTCGATCATGCGGAAAATATAGGTCAAAGTGACCTAATTTAGCCTGGATGTTGACCTTTCGCCGAAGATGCATGCACATGCAAGGTTAGATGATCCTACCATGTACAGTTACTGAGATCTGAACTCGGACGTAAACTGGAATGTAAGTTGATCATGCGGAAAATATAGGTCAAAGTGACCTAATTTTGCCTGGATGCTGACCTTTTACCGAAGATGCATGCACATGCAAGGTTAGATTATCATACCATGTACTGTTACTGAGATCTGAACTCGGACGTAAACTGGAATGTAAGTCGATCATGCGGAAAATATAGGTCAAAGTGACCTAATTTTGCCTGGATGCTGACCTACCGTCAAAGATGCATGCACATGCAAGGTAAAATGATCGTACGTTGTACAGTTACTTAAATTTGAACTCGGACGTAAACTGGAATGTAAGTCGATCATGTGGAAAATATAGGTCAAAGTGACCTAATTTTGCCTGGATGGTGACCTACCCCCTAAGATGCATGTAATGCAAGGTTAGATGATCCTACCATGTACAGTGACTGAGATCTGAACTCGGACGTAAACTGGAATGTTAGTCACTCAAGCGGAAAATATAGGTCAAAGTGACCTAATTTTGCCTGGATGCTGACCTACAATCAAAGATGCATGCACATGAAAGGATAGTTGATCCTACCATGTACAGTGACTGAGATCTGAACTCGGACGTAAACTTGAATGTAAGTCACACAAGCAGAAAATATAGGTCAACGTGACCTAATTTTGCATGGATGATAACCTACCCCCAAAGATGCATGCACATGCATGGATAGATGATCCCACCATGTACAGTGACTGAGATCTGCTGAACTCGGACGTAAACTTGAATGTATGTTACTCAAGCGGAAAATAGAGGTCAAAGTGAACTAATTTTGCCTGGATGCTGACCTACCATCAGAGATGCATGCATATGCACAGTTAGGTTATCGTACTATGTATAGCAGCTGAGATATGAACTGAAATGTAAATTTGAATGCAATCCACCCAAGCGGAAAATAAAGGTCAGAGAGACCTAATTTTCTTGGAGGCTGTGAGTAAGCCCAAGATGCACCTGCATGCAAAGTTTGATGTACCTGCACTGCATAGTTACTAAGATATATATACCCAAATGCAGACGCGGACGCGGACGCCGGGGGTACTCCAACAGTCCCCCTCAACTTCGTTGAGGCGAACTAAAAATCCGAAAGCTTATTGCGCATCTGCAGCATATATGCAACAGTTTATAACAAAATTAAAACCGTAAATCCAAAAATGTAGCAAGGATTTGTGACGGACGGACGGACGGACAGACGGACGGACGGACGGCCGAGGCCAACGACAATATCCCCGAACTCTCATTCAAAAGTGCGGGGATAAAAAAATCAACAAAAAAAAACAGAAATCAAGTCAAATCAATTTTTTTAAATAGCTGGTGCACAATGGCAACATCCACTGAACATTCTGTGAAAGTTGCGTTGAATTTCACCAAGTGGTCTTGGATGAGTTGTCGACACAAAGTGTTTACCCCTTTTACGGACGGACGGACGAACAAACGGACACCATAATCACTACACATCGCCCGCTAAAACAGGGGTAAAATGAGAAAAAGTGCACTTGTAAAGATTTCCTTGTAGCATCTGGAAAAGCAGGATTACAATACGATTCGCAACAATATCACTAGTAAAGCATCTCAAGCATAGTTTCAAAGCCTGTAATCGAACATTGTGAAAAATATGCAATGTTCAATTAACAAAATCAACTGGAAAAAGGCAAAGCACCTTCATTATTCATCTTGTACCAACATTATTGTATCAAGCAGAAAACAATTCTAAACAGATTTTCTTGATAAATATTGAAAAATGTACGAAATGTTCACTTTACAATGGTTAACTTCGCAAAGATTTTGTCCACTTGCGCAACATTTCCGATGAGCGAATGAGACCGTTTTGTATTGGACATAATCAAACATTTATATGCAAAATGCGATTAAAATCAGTAACATTACTTCTTGCATTTTATGAAATTGCCAACAAGCATTCGAAGGGACTGTTGCGAGGTGAACACGTTTACATATTATTGACAATTTCTTCTTCGGCATATACCCTAGAACTACAATTCAATAATAGCAGCGGAAACAAAACGTCCGTTTTGATTACTATGATTTTCATTCTTTCATAATATAAAAATCCCTTGGATATATTGATCGTCTTTGAAATGGACAAAAAAACTTACGATGTCAACAGTGCAAAAACTTGAATTACCTGGAAGTAAATGATTGTAACACATCTGGTATATATACAGTTGCGGCCATTTCGCGTTTTCGCTTTTCTACTTTCACTTTCCACAGCGCGTAATCGCGAAATCGAGAAGCCGAAAACGCGAAAGCAAAATCACGAAATTAATTTTTCGCCTTCTCGATAGCGCAATTTCGCGTTTTTGCTTTCTCGATTTCGTATTTTCGCGTTTTTGTGTTTTCGTGTCGGAAGTAAAGATCTAACGCATGCGTCATTTGAAACAAAAATGTGGCCATCTCAAACTTTATAACTTCAGTTGAGAAACAGACCAACTTTTGTATTTTGTATACGTTTTAAGACTTTCATATGTTAGATTCTCTCCATACCGTATGTGTAATATAATTACAAAATGAAATTATATTTTATAGTAAGCAAGTTTATATTGATGTGCATTGCTTAAATCGCGTCTTTTAAAATTAAGATAAGGTCAACTGGGTTTGTGTACGAACAAGATCATGTCAAAATGGACAAATTTGTCAAAGAAATTTCATTGGATCGTGATTGTAGGGGATTCTTTCAGTGACAGATTAATCTCTCCCTTACTTTTTTAAAGGCATTTCCCCGTAAATTAATTTTTACATTTATAAAAGTGTCGAATTGAAGTAAGTGAGAACCGAACCGTCAATCCAAAACGAATAACTTAGGTATAAAATAATTAACGCATTTTTTTTTGAGGACTCAATTTTGTGGGTTGGGTGTAATTCTTGTAATAGAGCAGTATAAATAGGAAAGAAATTAACATTTTATGTCTAATTACGAAAGAAAAATAAACGGTCAGAAAATCTTTTATTGTAGAAAAAAGAAGGGAAACGGGGAATGTATCAAAGAGACAACGACCCAAAGGTTAGTTATAACAACTCAAAGTCACCATAAGATCTTCAATGAACGGTGAGGAAACCCCACACCCAACGGGAGGTCGGAGTCTGCCCCTAAATAAAGAGTAATCAAGTTCAGCGAAATAAACATCATCCTAGACTCCTATAGACATAAAGTAAACTAACTAGAAAAAAGACAGGAGGAAAAGTGAAAAGATTTTTGATGTATGACAGAACGATATGTGCGAGTAAAGAATTGAGCCGGTGTTGTTTGCACCTTGCTGGGAGTGACACGATGGACTGAAACGGCGGAGAGGGCCCAAGGGAGTTTCCAAAAGTATAAGAGAAGGAAGCTTAATATATTAAGTCTTAGTATAGCTGGCATATAAAATATCATCTTTAATACAGCAAGATGGCAAAAAGTAAACCTTTACTCATACTCAAACCACTCCATAAAAAGACAGCAGCCCCGTCCCTCTCTGCCCTGGGTCATACACTTGTGTAAGTGTTTCGTTAGATTCAAGCAACTTTATGTTTAGTACATGTATTGATATGTAATAAACAGATTCAGATGGTTGATGTATATGTTGTTTTTTATCTATAACATATCTCCTCGATCACTACTTTTCATGTTTGTATGTATTTTCATGATAGTCTGTTAACTCTATTGCACTTTCACTGAGTTTAACGTTTCAGAATTATAATTAAAAAAAAAACTTAACGGTAATGACGGGGTTTGAACTAATGCCGTCTATTCTAGTTCGAAAACTAACAGGATCTTAGGTTTAATTTAAGAAACTATTGGCNCAAGGGGGGGGGGGGGTGTTCCGGGGGTAAGAACCCCCATTATGACAATCATGTATTTTTTAATGAATATCCTGATGTTTTACTAAGAAGTACCCCAAAAATTTTCTTTCACTTCTTAATTTGAATCCCTTTTTTAATTTCCCTGGTCGCGGATTAAGCAATTTACATCAGTTTAAACTTGCTTACTATAACATATAATTTCATCTTCTAATTATATTACACATACGGTATGGAGAGAATCTAACATATGAAAGTCTTAAAAACGTATACAAAGTAAAAAAGTTGGTCTGAGTAGTAATTACATCGGAATAAATTCAATTCAAAAATTAATACAGTTCATGAGTTTATTGAATATGGTCACAACATAATACATACTGTTTTTTAATTGAAGTTATAAAATTTGAAATGGCCACATTTTTGTTTCAAATGACGCATGCGTTATATCTTTACTTCCGAGACAAAAACGCGAAAATGCGAATACGCCAAAATGGGAAAACGCGAAAATGCAAAAATGCCAAAAAGCGAAAATGCGAAAACGCGAAAATGAGAAAACGCGAAAATGCAAAAACGCGAAATCGAGAAAGCGAAACTGAGAAGGCGAAAACGCGAAAACATGAAGTGCAATTCATTTCACGTTTTCGCCTTCTAAGTTTTCCCGTTTTCGCCTTCTCGATTTCGCGTTTTCGCGCTATGGAAAGTGAAAGTAGAAAAGGCGAAAACGCGAAATGGCCACATCTGGCCACCATAGTTATATACTATTTTATAGATAGGAAAGTAGATGACTAACGTTTCTAAAGCAGAACATGTAATTTAAATGAGAGAAATTGTGTTTGGTTTCCATTGTCGTTGGTGTTGCGAAGTGGACATTTTTCTGTGGACGCCCATTAAAAACTGGTTTTAGAAAATCGAATTACTTCGAATGCATACATTTTTTTTAATTGTTTGAATGTACTTCTAATCAGTAACAGTTCAAACACAGCAAAAATAAGTTGTTTTATGTGGACAGACGGTGTGTGCTGCTTAGGGCACTTTAGTCAGAAATATTCAAAGATTCCTTATTTCAAACTGAATAAAATATTATGTCGATTCTCAGGCAAAAGTTATATTTACCAACATTGAAAAAGAAAATTAAAGTATGTAAACGCTTATAAAACATACAATTACTGGACAAAAAATGTTTTTTTTTTCTACAAAAAAGTCCCATATAATGAAAACGTTGCTTTATCTACCAAATGGGCGGAAGAGCCGACATCCACGGGATTTTCTGATACTGTTTTGTACCAGACAAAGGCACAGACACTTTTTTAAGAAGTCTTCTTTTAAATGCTTTTAAACGGACCACATTATTCAGATGCTGATTTTAGTCAAATATATGAAAGTTTTCATTTTATTATCGCATATAAATCAAAAGCCGTAGTTCAGCTGGAATTACTGCAGTAGAACTGATATTACCATTATCAAATTTGTCATATTTAATTGTTCAGAATTGTCCTAACTTAGGAGCATTCTTCTTTCAAACGTTTTCTTCAGTTGTTGATCTCGCATTGTTTTCATTCCCTTTTCAAATTCAGTTATAATCGAGTATACCCTTACGGCTTTTTTGTTGTTAAGCACAACTACAACTACATGTTCACATTATTGGCCAAAATGCGTAAATGTGCACTAAATAGTGACTTCAAGATGAAGAAGAATAGTGAAAGCGTTGTTCCATTGCTTGGTTTAATCATCTACTTGTAGAGACTTTGTCTCGTGTGCATTTACTCCATATCCTTTCAATGTTAATTACAGATTATTAACAAAACATTTGATCATTTCACCACCGAAAGTGTTTCATTAGAGAAAAATTAAGGCAAAAGAAATTAGCTACAAAGTATATTTATTTATAATTGCTATCAGCTATTTATTTATTTTTTAAGCACATTTCCATGCAGAGCGAACAACAACAATACCTAGATGCTAGAACAATGATATGGGTTGTGCTGAATCTAAGTCTTCCACACGTGTAAGAAAAACCAGATCTCAAGATTACGAAGCATTAACCAGGGTATGTGTTTTGAAAAAAAAAATGTTTATAATCTTTCATTTCCAGTAATTGAGAGAAAAAAGGGAATTTTACAATTACATAAAACTAGTGTGCAATATTGTGAAACTTTGCTAGCTCTTACAGTTAGTTGCAACCAATTTGTCTTATCAAAAACTTCCTAACTAAAAATGTTATGTTCAACTCACATTTTTTTTATCAAGATACAAGAACAGAACACAATGGGCCATGAGTTGATAGGTGCACAAAATATTCCTATTGGTGGATCTTTTTTATATTAAAATATAATATAATCTTTTTAATTTTTTTTCCTTTTTTCAAATTGAAAAAGGTAACACCAGACTAAATATGAAGAATGATACTGTATCAGAAGTCCATTAATAATGGACTTCTGATTGTATGTATAGTGAATGAGAAATAAGTTGCAGACTTGCTGGCTTGTTTTTATATTTCTTACGAGACTTGATTTCTTCAGGGACTCGTAAAAGATCATAAGATAAAAGATGCCGTCTATATACATTTCAGTTATGGTGTACTTGTTCTTGAGAGAATTTCTCATATGGATGCACTATCAAACTTTCAAATTTTGGCTTTTTTATTTTTTGTGATTTCGAATTGTTATTCTGACCACCAGTTTATTGTGCCCACATCTCATGATTTTATTATGCCAAGTTTTCTTACTATTGGCTCGAAGAGTGCCCTGTGGTTGTTTAAATGTTTTGATCGTCTTCCGTTAGTATTTTTGTCGGGAAATGGCTGACAGAGATTGTAAGAACACTTTGCCAGTTAAGTTTATGTTTGTTGACGATCCCGCATCCATGGGTTAAGTCACATCGATGTAGCATCGCTCGACATCTAGCAATGTATTCCGCTCAAACCGGTGCTAGGCGCCGTCTTGAACTTACTATGAGGTATGAGTAAAGCTCATTGTTAAAGGCCACGTGGTAACTTCAAGATGAAGGACAACAATAAAAGCGTTATTCCTTTGCTTAGTTTTACCATATATGTGTAGAGGCTTTGTCTCATTTGCATTTACTTCATACCCCTTCATTGTTAATTTGAGCCTTCAATCTCACTTATAGATATATTGATGATGTTCTTTTCATAAATAAGGCATCTTATACAAAATGGATCCCATTAATATATCCTCCAGAACTAGAGATAAAGGAAAACGACAGAAAGAACTAGATATTTTATGAAAGGATATGGAAAAAATGAACATGAGATCATAACACATTTGTTAACTCCAACTGCAATAATTTTAATGAGCTGTAATGGCCATTTCGGAAATTAATTCATCAGCAGCACTAGAACCCAAACAAAGGAAATCCATATTCAAAAAATGTTTAAAGTGCATAAAACCAAACGAAATTCGAATAATCAGAAACAACTAGATCTACATATTTTTGAACTTACATCTCTTATTTCACGAAAATGGTCATCTCAATACTAAAATTAACGACGAAAGGGACGATTTTAATTTCAAAATTATCAATTTCCCTAACATGGACAGTATTATTCCTGCTTCTTCTGATTACGGAGTGTATGTTTTACAGTTGAGCTAGCACAAATGATACTCATTAGATAGTTGTCTCTGTGACCGTCTTAATAATCAAGTCTCAAAAAAAAAAAAAAAAAAAATCGCCTCGTACGATCATTAAAAAGGTTCTTCAATAAATACCTTATGGAAAAATCTGTTTCGGTCCGAAATTGAAGATTTCTTTTTACTTAATACTGGAATGATCATTTCTTTAAACTGTCTACGACCTTTCAATAGCAATTGCTGTTGAGTTGCTATCGGACGCTTCTGCAATGGAAGCGGAGGTTTGTCGCACCAACATTTCTTTTGAAATGCCTGTACCAAGTCAGGACCATTGCGTTCCACAATTATTTCGGTGGTTTCCGCCTGCTTTTGTCTTTTTGACTCATGGATTTTGGCTCTTGAATATGTTGTTATTATCCACATTTGCATACATGTACCGTTTTAAAACATTATGTTTATACTAAATATGAAAATCAATGTTTATTATGAAGTACGAATAGTGTCAATAGATTTTTTTATCAGTAAAACACACAAAATAATGAAGAACGGTTATGTTGTTGTACGGGAACGGTTGTGTTGATGAACGGTTGTAAAAGACAACACCAAAGTTACATAATAAACAGGAAACCTCTCATCAGCAGCATTAACAATGCACTCTCTTAATTAGATAAGCGTCATTGAATTCAGTTAGTTTAGATGTAAACTGATAGTCACACTTTGATCTAAAGTTTGAGGGCAAATCTTTTAAGGCAAAAATTGGTTGAAAATTTGAAATCCAAGAAAATGGGATAAATTTCCTCCGGAATGACGAATACAATGCCAAGTCTTCAATGAAATTTAAAAAAAACGAATTCGACAGGCACCGTATTTTTAATGAAAATTGCACTGGACGAAGGATAATTGATACCTGATTGGATTTTGTAGAGGGGTCTTTGTAATATCCAATTTATGTATGACTTAAGGTGTCTCAGTGGTATTATTCCGCCATTTTTGTCTAATAATTGTTCTTTTAGGTTTCATTTATAAAGAAATTTAACAAAATATTTATTTAAAATGAAAAGAAAGTTCAAATGTATTTAAAATTCATATTCCTAATCATTTTTATAACATTTTCATTACAAAAACGTGAGTTAAAACACATGAGCTTTAAATTTGTTGCTGGATTTACAGAACACAGAAATTATTCAAGGGAGATAATTTGATAAAATATTTTAACAAAGATTTCACTAGAGAAATTAACATTTTGCAATTTTCTCTCTTATTTCAACGGTGACCCCTAATTTTTATTTTTTATATGTAAACTACAATGATAATTAAACACATGCAAAGTATGAAAAAATTCTATGATAGATTTTTCAAACTATCCTCTCATACGATCATTTTCCCTATCATTTCTATGTAAAATCCTGAAATTTTCAATTTCAGATTTTGCGCTTAAATGCACGGTGACCCCCAAATTTTATTTTACATTTTGAACAATAATACAATTATGTTTCTACACAGAAAATTTTACAAAATTCTATAATAGGAAATTAATACCCTGCAGACACCTTAAAGAGAAATTTTCTTTCTTATTTGTTTGATGGTACAATACACTATATTACATGTACTTGCAATAAAACGTAGACTTTATATGGATTTCAGGCACTTTATGGTGGATCAAGAGCGGCTCAATGGGTATGTTTCGAAATCATATGCTGAACTTTCCTATATAGATAGACATAAATGACGAACAGAGAATATTGGAATGGATTGCATGGTTGACCATTCTAAATCAAATATAATTGAATAATTTATCTAGCAGAATAATTAAATGAATGGTAGATATTGACGTCGATTTCTGTAAATTTTGGAGCCGCAGATGCCTTAGTTGGTAGACTGTCGGTGTCCGGGGTATTCACTAACCTTGTAGCCAGTCCTAAATAAAAACTCTTTCCCTTTTATAAAATTTCTACCCTTAAGTGAGTTTAGCTTTTTTACTTGGATCCTATTGGTTATATGTTCTCTACCAGCTATAATGCATCTTTTGGATTTTGGGTCTTCCAAATGTTTTGATTTTATCTGCACTGAAGAGGTTTAAGTTGTCGAAATGTTCATCTGCAGACAATTGATTTACAGTATAGTCCGTGTTAATTTTTTCAATAACTTGATGTTGGTTTATTTATCTATTCATTTTTTTAAATAGAAAAGAGCTGTTGCAAGAAAGAATGCTGAATTTACGAGATCGGAGGAACGTAACTTTACGTTTTATAAAGGTCAGAATTATATTATTTTCTATTTGCCATAGCAATTTTAACTTTAATAAATGATAATATGTAATCATAAGTCAAAACTACGGCAGAAGAAGGATGCAAAATAAGGTTCTCGCAAATATAAGTTTAGTGGGATAAATGTTTATATGGTAACTAGGTACCATCTCTACCTATTTTATATTGGTTTTAGCATATTCCTTAGAATATACACACAATTTATATTTATTTATGTAAATAATGAAAGGATATGTAGTAAATGCACATGAGACAAAATTCTCTACAAATACACATTAAAACCAAGCAATGAAACAATGCTTTCATTATTGTTTTTCATATTGAAGTTACCATCAGACCTTCAACAATGAAATTTGCCTATACATCATAGTAAGTTTAAGATGGCCCCTAGTACCGGTTTGAGCGGAATTTTGCTAAATGTCGAAAATCGCTGCATCTATGTTTTTCTTTACTCATGAATGCAGGGTCGTCAAAACATATTGGCAAAGCGTTCTGACAACCGCTGTCATCCGTTGTCCGACAAAAACACTAATAAATAGGGATGGCAAATTGTCTGCAAATCAATACTCGAGTGCTCGATGCAAATACTCGCGAGTACTCGAGTACTCGGATAATTGAAATCGATAATAAATAACCCCAATTCGTTTAATGTGGGACTAGAACCGAATGAAACCTTTCAGTTTTGGATTTTTCGTAAAACATGTTTTCATTGTCAATTCGAATGAGTTCTAAAGTTAATCACCTTTTGTACAGTAAAACAATCAAACACTAATTGGCAAACAATTGGCTGACGGCTTGTTCTGTCGACATTTGCATTGATCTTATTTTACTTACGTAATGATGGGTCTTTCTGATATAAAAGGAAAATAAATCAGCGTCGCCTTTCCTTCAAAGTAAAAGTTTTCATCTGTTATGAAGACCCTTTAAGTTAATGATTATAAATCCGCTAAGAAAGAAGTTTTGATTTTTGTTTTAATTATTGTTTTACAAAATAGAATAAGACAATAAATATTAAGGGATTATTTACTTTGAAATGCTTTATTTCGTGAACTTCTTTGGATTTAAAATTATTTAATAAGAAAATTATAGAAAACGAAAAGAGAATAACTGCGCAACACATGGTTGGGAAAACAATTATTATAGGGGCTAGATAGAAAATGAAAGTAAAAGTTTGATACAAGAAAAAAATTTGCAGAGGTAAAATATCGAGAAGATAGTTAGAATTACTGACTGAAATCAAGGGAATATCCATCGATTTTAAAATAAGCCGAGTACTCAAGTACAAATATTGTACTCGAGTACTCGACTTCCAAACGAGTACTCGAGTATTCGAGTACTCGTTGCCACCCCTACTAATAAACGTAAATCACGGCAATCATATAAACAACCACAGGGCAATCATCGGGAAAATTGCAAGACAACTTGGCACAATAAAATAGTACGATGTGGGCACTATAAACAGGTAGTCAGAATACTACTTGGAAAATTACAAAACATAAAATACCAAAATTTGAAAGTATCATAGCGTATCCATACAAGATATTCTCTCTTGAACAACTACATCATAACTGAAATATACAGGGACTATACATCTCTAGCACGGGGAATCTTTTTACGGACTCCACACTACAGGACAGCCAGCTCCGGTCTTAAATCAACAATGACAGTATAAGGAGTAAATGCACATGAGACTAAGTTTCTACAAATACATAATACAACCAGGCAAACACATTTATTGTTGTTTTTCACCTTGAAGTCATCATGAGGCCTTCAACAATGAGCTGTGCTCATACCTCATAGTAAGTTCAAGAGGGCCCTGGCACAGGTTTTAGCGGAAATCATTTGTAATAACTTAATACCGAAGTAACTGTGAATTTCGTTTCTGCATAAGCGCATTTCGACAATTTATGTCTCTTCAGTGCAGATAAAATCTAAACGCTTGGAAGATCATAAACTAAAAGATGTTCAAAAACTGATAGAGAACAAATAACCAATATGATCTAAATGTGAAGCCAAAACCAGCTAAGGAAAGATCTTTGCACGAGGGAGACACTCCTTAGTTTTCAACAAAATTTGAACGTCGAACAACGCTACATCCATGTTTGTCTTACTCGTGACTCAGTTAGGTACTGAAAAATAAAGACAATGTTCATTTCGGAGAAAGTAGGTCAAAGGTCAAGGCAATGTTGACCGAAAATAGGACTCTCACTGATACTGCTGATGTCTACTGGAATCCATGATGATTCTTTACCAAACCCTTCGGGACGTTTTGAGTTTAAATTTTCTTCCGTAGTGCGACAGTGTTTTACCAGCAGACTATGCTCCTCATGCGCAGTTTAGCGGCGAGCACTGCTTGACCAGTGTTTCAAAATTACGTTTTACGTCTTATTCTTTCCTTCTCAAGATTGAGGTCTGGGAGTTAGTAGTCTGCCTATGTTGGGTTTTACTTGTACGTTCATTATACTAAAGGGGAACGGGATAGAGAGAAGGGGAGGTTTGTGTACCCATAAACTGGTTTAACCCTACTGCCAGCTCTTTCCAGTGCCGGTACCAAGTCCGGCTATCCCGAGTTCCTATCGTTGTCTACATTTGTCCTTTGTCTTTTTTGTTGTTTTCTTGTGCCGTTCCCTGGTAGATTGTGGCATGTGATTGTAATTTGCAGCCATTGTAATTGTGTCCTGTTATCTTCCCTTCATTAATTTGGTTTCAAGATACTAATTCTAAGCGATTTAAATTAATCTTGGATGTGCTGTTGGATATCAGAATGAATACCCTGATTGTTTTTGGAGAAAGTAGGTAAAAAAAGTCGTCATCAGAGTTGACAATTTCAGAAATAAAATGTTTCCGGATTATAACTAAAATACCCCAAATCAAATGTGCATGGGTTGGGTATTTGTTAGATTAAATAAAGGGAAACCATGTAAAGATTGAAAAGAATCATGTCAGCGGTCAAGATTACAACAATTGGTAAATGTATAGAAAATAGTGAGAGTAAATGTCATGGAAGAGCTATATGAAAAGCTGTAATCTGATCCTTTTTTTCAAAACGTTTGGTATTAAGTAGGGAAAATCAGACTGAAAATATATATTCAAAGTATTCTTTTCCTTTCAAAAGTCAACATTCAAGTCGAATGAAACTTTGTCACCTATGTTTTTGAAGTTTCAACTCGGCTTACATTCAATGCCATTCAGATTTTATTTTTAATCTTGAACATCATTCTGATGCAGTCCTCAGCTATCATTAAAGATTTGTTTCTGAATTGTGCGGTGCCGTGACATTATACAGTTATTGACTTTGATATAGGTTGCTACTGGGATTTATTAACCTGTAAAAGCTGTATTCAGCGAGCTGAAAGAGAGGTGAAAATTGCTTTTTGAGGGTTGATAAATCCCTGTAGCAACCTTTTCAAAGTCAATTATGGTTTTATTGTATTCACAGCTGACAATTCGTTACACGAGGGCTAGCACAAATTATACAGACTTTCTCATTAGACATAGTTATCTCCGTGACAGCCTTATTAATCAAGGCTTCCAAATATTCCGTCTCATACGAACATTAAAAAGTTCTTTAAAAGATATCAGTCCCTTGTGGAAAAATTTGAAGTTTCGGTTCGAACTCTGATTCAAGATTTTTTCTTTGCTTAATACTGGGATGATCATTTTCTTTGACTGTCTACTACCTTTCAATGGCAATTGCTGATGAGATGCTACCGGACAGTACCGCAATGGAAGGGGAGGTTTGGCTAGCCATAAAACCGGTTTAACCCACATTTCTTTTGAAATGCCTGTACCAAGTCAGGACCATTGCGGTCGACAATTTTGTTTCCACCTGATTTGTCTGTTTGTCTCATGGACATCGGCTCTTGACCACTCTGTTCGGTAATTTTTATTACCCCTATTATACATAGAACACAACTTATCAAAGAGATCTCTTTTCTTTTTCTGTTTTGTAAATAAATAATAAAACACAAAGTTTATTGTGAATTTTATATGTTGGTATTATTTCTGCTTTCTAATTGGCTGAAAACAGCTTGAGAAGTAATGAGTATGTATGATGTCAACCTCAAATGGGCTTAAAATAGCTTGCAGGTTGTCTCGAATGTTATATCAACCTGCAGTGGGCTAAACATAGCTCACAGGTTCTCTCTGGAATGTTATGTCACCCTTCCAGATTTCCAGTCAAACAAATTTAGGAAAAAACAACAGTACTTGATATCTGAATTTTATTGTTATTTTGTAAATTGTTAATTAAAGATGAAATTGATTTTATTTACAGAGAATGAATTACTAAAATAGTATTATTTCGGATGTATATGGAAAACGAGAACCACAAAAAATAGAAAAACTTAATTTAAGTTACTAAAACTTAGTATTTCTCTACTTAAATTCAATTTAAGTTACTAAATTCGAATTAACGCTACTTAAAATGAGTTTAAGTAATTTTTGTTGTTCCCGCGCTGTTAACGCTAGTTAAAACACAGAAAATGTATTAACAAAACTTAATGATAATTAGTTACTTAATTCATATTAATGCTACCTAATAAGCGTTTTTTATTGAAATGAATTTAAGTAGAGAAAAACTTTGTTTTAGTAGCTTAAATTGAGTTTTTCTATTTTTTTGTGGTTCGCGCGTGCATTAACTCTACTTAAGTAGAGTTTTCCACTAAATTAATTGAAACAACCATTTTGATTGGTTGAAGGTTTGTTTAAGATTAAGCAATGTAAAAGAATTTTTTATGTTTTTTTTTTTTATTATCCACCCGAATTTGGATCTATGAAATGCCTAATAATCTTTAAGATTTTCAAATTTTTTTCTGTCGATTGCCTTTTTAAAGGTCTTGCAGAAAAACTTTGTATATGGTTTTAAAAAGTGTCAACAATGCCATTTGTGTAACGCTTTATATAGATATTGAAAATAAATATCGATAAAAAATTAATACCCTTTAAAAGGGTCTATTAAGATACCTAAATTAACAGTTTCGTACGAGTGAATT